>JAQMCW010000006.1:5094057-5104523 GCA_030068335.1 Chrysichthys cranchii
AACCTCATGAAGCTGGTTAAGATAACGCCAATAGTGTGCAAAGCTGTCCTCAAGGTAAACACTGACTACTTTGAAGAATCTAAAATACAAAACATTTTGTTTTTTAAAAATACTTTTTGTCTACCACATAATTCCATATGGGTTTTTTTATACTTTTGATGTCTTCAGTATTAATCTATCATGTAGAAAACAGTCACAATGAATAACCTATGAATCAGTAGGTGTGTCAAAACTTTTTACCAGTACAGTATTCCTGAATAAAGGTACTCATATTATCATATTAACAGATGCCAGCTTCAGATTTTCCATGTTCCTAGTACGTGTGATTCAAATGAAAGGAGGCTGCCTGGAGGTGTTTCCCAGCAATACTGATACAGAGATTAAATACAACAAAAAAGTGCCGGGTGTCTTTTCTTCAGCTCTGAGGACTCCAGTCTCAGCCTGCCTATGGAGAATCCTTAAAGGCTTCCCCAGTTATTTCAGGGCTCATTAGCAGGGCGTCTCCACGAAGCTGACTGACCTGAGCTCCAGCTCTCGTTGATGACGTGAACACCACTTACGCTGACCGTGCAAAGCGAGCAAGTCAGAAAGGTGCACCCGAGACGAACCCTGCAATGTATGTTTCTAAACAGATCACCTTCTTCTTTAGCTTTGTGTTAGTAATGGCTCTGGCACCCTTCTCCATGAGCTTTATTTCGGTGAGATATGATCGCCATAATGACACTCCAGATACGGTTATGTTTGGTGACCAGGTCTAAAAGCATTTCATGTTGCCTTCTTTTAAATATGGCTTCAACTCTAAAGCTACTTCTAACTTCAGGTTTACAAATGCAGGATATTACACATGCTGTCATATTAATGTAATATTTTAGATATACACACACACACACACACACACACTACCGGTCAAAAGTTTTAGAACACCCCAATTTTTCCAGTTATTTCTTGCAATTCAAGTCGTTCAAGTCCAATGAATAGCTTGAAATGGTCCAAAGGTAAGCAATGAACTGCCAGAGGTTAAAAAATGGTAAGGTTACCCCAAAACTGAAAAATAATGTGCATTACAGAATTATACAAAAAGGCCTTTTTCAGTGAACACGAAACGGGTTAACAATTTAAAGCTGTTCTGCAGCAATGGAGGTTAATCAAGCCTTGAAAGCTGGCACTACTAATTCCTACAGGTTTCCAACTTTTCTTGAGTACTTCCTATGACTTGCTTCTAAACTGCATAATTTTTAATAAGAAACTGGAAAAGGTGGGGTGTTCTAAACCTTTTGACTGGTAGTGTATATATGTATATACACTATATATACTGTGTATATATAAACTATATATATGGTGTTTATTTAGATTGATATGTAGTATACCTATATTTATTCATTATTATCATGCGTAATCATAGTCTATGTTGAGTTCAAGTCAAAAAAAATCCCACAAAAAATGCTTTCCTTAAATTTATTCAGTGGAGCTTATTGCACATTGTTTAATTTTATATATATATATATTATCTTTCATTTAGCAGCCCATGTGAACAATAGCTAGCCATCAAAAACAATTATTTTACAGTTTTTGTCATCACTATTAGAACCCAACTTTCCAAAAATGTCTAAGTAATGTATAATAAGAGTATGACAAACTCTGGTCGAACAGATATACCTTTTAGTGAACTATTATGCAGCTTGACATGTAGCCCTGCAGGGTAAATGTACTTTATAGGGCGTTTTGTAGATTATAAACTCATGCAAGGTTCTAATCAAACAATAAAATGTCTTGACGTTTTGCTTCCTGTTTCTGTCAGAGGAAATATGCCAACTCTGTTGAACAAAACAAACGAGTCCTGATAAAGTTCATGGCTACACTGAACTTTTGAACTTTTGGTGGCGTGTGACATTGCGCTACAGTCTGAATCAAGTGTTTAGAGTTGAACAGTTTAGGACATTTTTGCCTACTTGGCACTGATGGAGCAGATGATAGAGGCTCCAGCCGCTGAGATTTTTTTTTTCTTTTCTTTTTTGGCTAAAGCCAAGCACGCATGCTTTCTGAGTAAACAAAAACACCCAGCTACTTTAAAGGTCCATGAAAGTTCACAGGTTTGAACTCTCTTTGACCCTATTTCTCAAACAGCACAGATGAACCTTTCCTGTTGGGAGATGTGATGTTACTCATAAGCCTGAGCTAATCACAGATGAGTCAGTGCTTTAATCCTGCCTTTGAGTTCTTTCTTTAATTCCCAATAAACTGTTCCCTCTTAAATATTATAGCGTGCGTTCAGACTCATGCAATATTTGTTGGGTTGTGTGTGTGTGTGTGTGTGAGAGAGCGAGGGCTTGTTGGATTTCATATGAATTAAATCCTAAGAAAAAGAAAGACCTCTATGGATTTGCAGGTATAAAACTAGCCTTACTAACAAATGTGTATCTCACTCATTAAACCCTGCGTTTGTAATTATTCTTTGGTTTTCTACATTTATAGCCTGTGCTTGTTTGTCCTTGATTTTCTCTTGTGGTTTCATTAGAATCATTGCCAGTAATGGGTTTTTGGCCCAGGTCCTGAGCAAACATACAGATAGTTAGAGTATCTGATGTCGATATCTTGTTGGGAACGCTGGAATTGGGTGTTGAGGAAAAGACAGTCGTGCACTCCTGCTCCCGTTCGTACCAGGCTGGGGTTTGGCGCATATGCGTTTGGTGCGCCTAACTTCAAGAGGAGCAGCTCGAGGCCACTGACGGTCGTGAACTATGAGAAACGTTTAAACTTGCCTTCAGAAGCGTGGCAGACATTACAGTTGGAATGCCGCAACAGCAGATGGTGTCTTAGGAAGCCAGTCATTAAGCCTCGCCTTGGCAGATCCGTGTGGAACTGGCTGCTGTAACGCTTGCCTGGATATCTCGGGGTGTTTCAGGACCGCTTTGAAAAGAAAGGCTTTTTCAGACGGATGAAAATCTGACACAGATAATTGTTGTGGAGGTTTTTTTTTTTTTTTTTTTTTTACCTTGTTATACTTTGAAATATAACCTGAATGCTGACGTTTTCAGTAGCTTTTTATGAAAACGTTAGTGCCGTCCTTAAGCTGATGTCATCACGACGTGCAGGTGTCTTTACTGACTTTAATGGGATGTCTAGATTTTACTCAAAGTTCTGAATACATCTTTTTAAAGATGTACACTATATGGATAAAAAAGTTTGCAGGCACCTGATTATCACATTCATATGTACTTGGTGAACATCTCATGCCAAATTTGGTCTCCCCTCTTTGCTGTTGTAATAACCTCCACTCTTCTGGGAAGACTTTCCGCTAGATTTTGCTGGGAGGATTTGTGCTCATTCAGCCACAAGAGCATTAGTGAGGTCAGGCCTTGGGGTTTGGCGAGACGCCTGGGGCTCAGTCAGCGTTCCAGTTCATCCCACAGGTGTTCAGTGGGGTTGAGGTCAGGGCTCTGTGAAGGACGCTCAAACTCTTCAGCTTCAGGTTTAGCAAACCACGTCCTCATGGATCTCACTTTGCACCTCGTGTTTGAACCTCTTGGTTGCAATGAAGGGGAATCTCACTGCTTCAGAATACAAATGCATCCTAAAAAATGGTCTACTTCTGACTCATATATGGGTGGGGTAAACAAGCTTTTGGCCATATAGTGTAGAAGAGGTGACTATTGATCGTATACATGACCATCCAGAAGCAGCCCAGTGTGGACCAGTTTAATTCAGGACAGACTGTCAAAGCAAGAGATGTCCATGGTCAAGTGAGTGAGTGTTCACCAAAAATAACTTTAACGTTCTGATCCGATGATGCACATATGCAGAGTGTTTCCTGAAAAAATGTGATTTTGTGTAATGTCTAGGTCCACTCGTTTATTCATCTGTGGTATCATTAAGCTCTTTAGAGAATTAGAGAAAGCTGGAAATAAAACCCACTGAGCACACCCTGGATAGATCACCAATCTGTCACTGGGCACCATGAACACACACATTCACACACGGGGCGATTTGGCATCGAGGGTCCACCTACGGGCATGTTTTTGGGTGCTGGGAGGAAACCTGGAGAACACAGGGAGAACATACAACAGAGGTGTTGAGAAGTTCTCCAGTGATCACAATGATGCGGATTTGAGTGTTAGTTCATTCCACTCATGACTCATGAGAGGCAAATCTAGCTTTGTCACATCGGTGCCATTATTTGAGGCTTCATGAGAAACCTTTTCAGACATTACTTTATCTGAGCCACTACTGTTGACAGATAAGTGTTTTTCCCAGATTGGTCACATGGTCAGACATGAAGCCAAGTTAGCAAGAAGAAAGGTTGACAGTCCTGCCACTTAACCTGACAAGCTTGCAGGTACAAGCCATTAATCTTAGTCTTTCCGAACGGCCTTGTGATGCTGAGGTACTTGAGCAGAAATAACATTTTCATTCCAAAGGGCTTCGGGAATTGGTTTTCACTTGCTTGATTTTTATCGTTGATGGCTTCCTGTGTTATTCTAAGAGCTCAAATGCGACACGGTGCTTATTCCGGCTACAGTTTCACTGAAAACTGAGAAAGCCGACTGCTATATATCCTTGCCGGGCCATTTGAAGGATGACACTTGAACTGCGTCACCTGGAATGTTCGCAGACTCGGATGATAGCCGTAGAAGAACAAACGTATTCTGTATACAAAACTCATCATCGTTTAATGACGGCCAACCACCCATGGGGATCTGTTTTTGTTCTGGGTTTTTTTGTTGTTTAGTTTTAATATTTCACGTTTTGAATCGAGGAGTCTTCAGTTGCAGCGTGACGCGTTTCTCCTATTTCACTATTTCCATCGTCTCATGTTCTTTGCTTCTTACGTCCCCCAGGCATTCCGAGTCGCTTCACATTCGTTTTCAGCCTCATCCGTTTCTGACCAGACAGACATAGGACTCGCAGAAGCGCAAACTCTTGAGAAATGGACAATTTAATGTGCCCATGAGGTCATGCCTCTTTTTTGTAAATGACTGAACTTTTCCTGACCCTTGGAACCTGTGAAAAGCCCCCTCTTGATTATAAATAATAGCAGCGGGCCGCTAATAGGTAATCCGAACGAGAGCTGAGAAGGTCTGATATGATTCGGCAGGAGGGCAAGAGTGCAGCAGACATGTAAATGCTGTTAGGGACGTTCTCATTGACTTTTGTGGTAATGAAAAAGCCATTTTCACGTTGGTGCTAGAGAGCCAGATCTTTGTCAGCGGGGCAGCTCTCTGTCCTGTCGATTGTAGCGTGGACTTGAGTTTAGTCAGGGCTACTTATGTTTCAGGGGATATTTGAGTTGCGGTGGTACTACGGCGTTATCTTTTAGGCGCTTGTCGACCAAGAGTCAAACGGAGTTCAGATCACAAATTTGCCTTGTGCTCCTTAAAAAGGAGATTTCCTGGGATTTCACACTTGTCTAGCCATATGTAAAACCCATCACCATATATTTCAGAATTCACCTCTAGTGCTCCAAGGATCTAGTAGGAATGTTTTTTTTTTTTTTTTTTTTTGTCCTTTAGTGTCAAGAAAAGTTTGTTTTCAAAACTACAATGCAGCCTTTTTGTGCAAATAGCACAGGAATTGTTACAATCCAGGTCTGGCTGCAATTACATTGATTTACTTGACCCCAGGCTTGGGGAACTCCATAAAAACAAGAGGGTCTGAAATGTCTTTCATTTAGCGGCTATAAATTCCGTATATACTCGCAGATTTAGACAAAAAAAATGGCTCCGCGAATAAAACGTTCCGTCGTCAGTGCTCGATGTTGAACAATGGGCCAGGCGGAGGTTCTTTACAAGGTGATAGGAGGAAAAGTTCAGCTGCATCTATCACAGGGCCTGGACCTGTGCGGATAGGAGGGCTGGACATAAAGGTGTCAGCCATGCAGTGGGGCGGATGTAAATCAGGAGCCCGTAGAACGGGGCAGAGAAATGGCTAACACAGGCATCTGCCAGGCCTCTCTCTTTCTCTCCTTGGCTTTCTCCTTGTCTTTCCCAGTGTCACGCAAGGACAAGTCTCTTCCACGTGACCCCTGTGTGCCAGGAGACATGCCTGCCCAGGCCGCCTCGATCCAGCCTTGTTTTTTCCTGCTCATCTGCTTTCTTTTTTCCCTTTAATGTTATAATTTGTGATGTTTTTTTTTTTGTTTTCGCAAAAGAGGGCGAGGCAGCTCACGTTAAGCTTGTCATTTTCCAGGAATGGGACTTCATCATTCCATTCAAGTTGCCTCCTGTCCCAGCATTCACGTGAAAATGTTCTTTTGTGGCAAATACAGCTTTGGTGGGCACTTGCGATATCACAGACGCGTCGTTCAACCTTTCTGAATCGACTTCCCTCTGTGGTGTGAACTCTCCACTTTTCACAGCCACTGTAACACCAGAAGGATTATTATTATTATTATTATTGTCTTCGTGCTGCTTCCGTCGATTTCACGCAGTTATTTAGCAGACATCGGTCAGGGTTTGGATTGATGACGTGTTCCCGTGGTGCTCCACAGGCATGTAATATCTCTCCGAACACCTTACTTGTGCCAGACTTCAGATTTAAATTGCCATGTGGGTCAGAGTAACCTCTTTATATATCATGGAGATATGAATGCAGTTCTATTTGAATAATATTCCACCTTATTTCATAGAGGCCCGAAAGCTTGTACGCGAATCCCTTAGAACAGGAACTCCCTGTGTGTGATCGATCACTATCACACTTATGTTCATTTCTCCTTCGTTAATATCTGTGGATTTATGTATGTGCAAAACAGTTCCAAGGATATTTCTCTTCAATAAATGTCAATGTTTTATTAAATAAAGCTCATACATCGAATTGGACATTTAAATTAAGTTGCATTCAGGAGAACACACTATATATGCATATATCTATATATATATCTCTATATATATATATCTATATATATATATCTATATATATATATCTATATATATATATCTCTATATCTATATATATATATATATATATATATCTATATATATATATCTATATATATATATATATATATCTATATATATATATATATATATATATCTATATATTTATATCTATATATATATATATATATATATGTATATATGTTTGTGTAAAAAAAAAAAAAAAAAAAAGCCTACATTACAAATATACATCATATACCTCAAAGAAATACAGTGATTCATAAAAAAAAAGAGTAGTGCCTTTAGTTAAATGGAATTATATACAGATCTGATACAAAGCATCATACATTACATTTCATCTAAAAAATTTGAAATATATACATGTATGTCTGTACAATTCCCATGCCAACAGTTCATGCCGGATTTAATGCCCTAATTAGTGACATGACGGCAGAACTTTGTGGGAAGATTGTCCACGGGATACACAGTCGGGCCGGTTTTCATCGTCGGGGGTCCGTTCAAGAGTGTCCAGTTGCAATGCTGTGTTAGCTCGACTAAAAAGATCTTGAGTAGCATTTTGGCAAACTCCTTTCCCACACACATCCTGGCTCCTCCTCCGAAGGGGATGTAGTTAAACCTGGAACCGTCTTCCAAGCCTTTAGCCATGAATCTCTCTGGCTGGAATTCCTCTTTGTGGGGGAAGATATCAGCAACATCATGGGTATCACAAATGCTGTAGATGACGTTCCAGCCTTTGGGAATCTGGTAGCCCTGGAACACAAGAAGGAAATGCTGATTTATTATTCAACATTATTATTATTATTATTATTACTACTATTATTATCACTGTTGTTCGTGCAGCCTTTGTGTCCACTACGTCTCAGATGTAATCAGTGCAGTGCATTGTTGATCCTGTACCCTTACTGAACCTGCCATCTTAAATGGACTATTCAGAAGATCTACTCACATTGAGCTCGAAGGTTTTAAGGGCAACGCGGAATCCTCCAGGCACAGGCGGGTTAATTCGGAGCGTCTCCTTAATGACACAGCTGGTGTACTTGAGAGGTTCCAGGAGCTCCATATTAAGAGCTCTCTCAGGCAGATACATGCTGGAAACCTGTTGAGCAAAAAACAAACAAACGAACAAACAAGACAAAACAAAATCTCATTAGCATTCATCCATAAACTATCCAGCAAATGTTGCACGATAGATTCAATTGTCGTCTAATGGCCTCACCTTGTCTTCGAACTCGTCTCGGACTTGCCGGATCACCTCCGGGTTCAGTCCCAGGAACATCACCAGAGAAGTCGCTGTACTAGCGGTGGTCTCGTGACCGCCAAAGAGAAGTTCAGTTGCTGCCTCCTTCATGGCCTGAGATGAGAAAAGGTTTGGTCATTAAACTGATTTTACCCAAAGGACACTAGGACACGCCAGGAGAATGTCCGAAGGCTACCTGCATGCTGAGCGGCTCATCACTTCTCCTGCTATTCTCGATCAGCTGCTGAAGAGCATCCTTGTACTTGGGCTCGTTCTCGTTGTCCCCATCCTGGATCTTCTTCTTGATGTTCTCCTCGATTTTGGCATGAATGAAATTTCTTGCTTTGAGGCCCTGTTAAATGTGCTCAGAATTAGTCTTTATTTATTTGTTTGTTTGTTTGTAAGCTTTACAGTATCTGTGCGTTTGGTTCATGGCTTTACCCGGTACAAGCCGCTGAACGGGACGTCAATCGGGAGGGAGAAGAGGTTCTTGATCATTTCCTCAAAAGCCTCAACAAGCTCTTGCTCGTCCCTCTTAATCTGCTCGGGTTCAAAGCCCAGCAGGATTCTCATGGCGATGCGGAACATGAGGCGCTTCATCTCCGGGTACACGAGCACGGGCGCGTCGCGCTCCAGCCAATCAGTGAGGACGCACCGCACCTCCTCCTGGATCACCGGGATGTAGTGCTCCAGAGCATCCCGGGAGAAAGCCTTCAGGATCGCCTGCCACACACACACACACACACACACACACGTTCAGATACACAGGTAAACAGATCAGGGTTGCCCGTTTGGACACAGAGGAAACCCTCAGGAGCGCACAGTTTCCAAGCCGGCCTATATTTCAGTAAAGGGCTTTTTAATTCTAATAATCACATTTAATCAAGAATCTAATGAATCCTAACCTCTTAGGAGTACTAAGCAGTTGATCCGAACCTTTATTTGGAGGCTGCGTCTCAAAGCGCACCCTGTCCCACTGAAAAGTGCGTCACATGGACACTCCACACAGAGCTAGGGACTTACTGTTTAGTCTCACTACAGAACCAGGGCACTAGTGGTTTACTTTAGATCCTAAACCCACTGCGACCCGCGACTGTTGATTACCTCTCTCTGTCTGTCTGTCTGTGTGTGTGTGTGTGTGTGTGTGTGTGTGTGTGTGTGTGTGCGCGCGCGCGCCCCCGGACGCGGATTAGATCGTGTTCGTACCTTCTTCTTGTTCCGGTGCAGAGCCCCGTGCACGTTGGACAGCGTGTCTGAGCCCAGGATGGTCCGGACCGAGGCGGGCCACTGCACGGCGACCAGCCTGTGTTCCCCCAGCAGGATCTGGCGCACGTTCTCGGCGCCCATGACGCGCACCGTGGGGTTCCCGAAGAGGTGCGTTTTATAGATGAAGCCGTACTTCTGACGCTTCATGCGCAGAAACTTTCTTCTCTGTTGTGGAGTAAACCAACACGGGGTGATCATCAGATCGAGAAAGGAATACAAATCAAATCAATCAATCAATCAATCAATCAATCAATCAATCAAACACCTGGGAGCGGAGAGAGATCCCGGAGTCGGCGTTACCTGGAGGATGAGCTGCAGCGTCTCTCCGATGAAAGGCAGCCCCATGGTGCCCGGGGGCAGGGGGCGCGCGCAGCTCGGGTCGAGTCCTCGGATCACCAGGAGCTGCCAGAGCTTCACCGCGGCTAACAGCAGCAGCACGGGAAGCACGACCGTGCACAGCAACGTGACCAGCAGAGAGTACAGCCCCATGACGCACACCCTCCTCCTCCTCTTCTGCTCCTGCTTCTTCTGCTCCTGCTTCACCCGAGAACCAGCAGCGCGTGTGCAGTGAAGGGCTTCCCTCAGATGTGACTGTCTCCGGCTTCCATGCAGCCTTTTATACACATTGCCTCCTGTGCCTCTCCTCGTTACCTTGGGTCAGATAAATTAGTTCACACAAAGTTCATCTTTAATTGTGGTGTCATCTCGCCCCGCCCACCAACCCAGAAAAGCCGCTCCGCAGACTCGAGCAGCCATTTGTTACGGAGGCGCATTTTAATAGCACCTCCCGGAGAAGCGCACAGTCCGCCGATTTAACTCTCAAAGGTGTTCATTCCTCAGCACAAAGGGGAGCGTCCACGGGGCGGCTTTTGTTCCCCCATTCCACCGTTTACCCTCCGGACTGCGCCTCGGTGCCATGCTGAAACGGCACGGGGAGAGAGAGAGAGAGAGAGAGAGAGATCAGGAGAGAGAGATCAGGAGAGAGAGAGAGAGAGAGACATCAGGAGAGAGAGAGAGAGAGTAGACAGACAAACAATGATACACTTAAATGATAAATTTTGATTATTTTAGTT
>JAQMCW010000006.1:5120518-5132385 GCA_030068335.1 Chrysichthys cranchii
GCGCTCTCACACACACACACACACACACACACACACACACACACACACACACACGCTCCTCTGTATGCTTAACCGAAAGTTTCCAGATATCTACAGATAGCATTCCGGACACAGATTAAATCTAATTCTCAGCATAAAAAGCTTTTTCAGTGGAAAACTCCTCTGACTGTAATTTAACCCAAGTATTTATTTATTTATTATATTATTATACAATATACACCCTATCTAGTGCTCTGATCATGCATAATGCAGAAAGACATTTGAGATTCAGCCACACGTACATGCCTACTTTGGTCATTTGGTGACCTAACATACAACATTTGCTCTCAAACATACAACAAACTCTTTATTCTCATTAAAAATAAATAAATGTAAGGATTGGGACACTTTGCTGGGTATGGGTGCAGGGGCAGCCACTGAGTGAAACTCGTCCTACATTCCCGGGTAGCTATGTGAGGAGGAAGCGGCACACACACTCTGTCAGGATACGGAGAGCCCTGGGTGTGAACTGGTTCGGTTGAGAAGCGCTACAGGATTCTGTTCAACAGCAGGCAGAGTGAGACTAATCAGCATTTTCTGAAAGTACCACGAAGGTAATTGTATCGGAATAGGAAGTCGATCACGTTTGCATTACCTCGTACACTTTTAACCAATCAGAGTGCTGTCGCGCCTTCTCGTGTGCTCAATTCGACACTGCGCGACGTGCAGCAAAATCCACGGTGTCGCAGTACTCACGTTCACACTGGATGACGTCCAGGTTGAACTGCTGGATGGCCCCCATGCTGACCTGCTTCAGCTCGGTGTCCAGCAGCATCTGCATCATGGAGGTGGCAAGGTGCTTGCAGGCAGACATGCAGGCTGTCTGAGCAACTTTCCCCTACACACACACACACACACACACACACACACAAACAGCAGAAATGACATCAAGCAGTGCTGTGTTCCCACTCTCCTCAGTGTGCTGCTTCAGCAAATACAGGTGTTCCCCGAGTTACGATGACCCGACTTACATTTTATTGAAGTTAGGATGACTATCGCGATGCCCTAAAAATTGTAAAATATTTAGAAAATATTTAAAATACGTGGGCAGGCATTGCTGGCAGGTCAGTGTAACAGCGTATGACATACACTGACGTTCGGATGACACCCGGAAGTACGCGGACGATGCCCGGATCACTCGCCTCGTGCGATGCCTCACTCTCTCCCGCAACTCACAGAGTTACCTTGTGTATCGGTGTACTGTACAGTGCATTACCGCGGGGTTTTTTGTGTGCTTCAAGAGCTCATTTTAATTCAAAAGCATGTCTTCTACAGGAAAAGACTCCTGAGTCGGCTAGGCTAAGCGGTTCAACACAGTGGTTCGACATACGATATTTTCGACTTATGATGGGTGTGGGGGAACGCAACTCCATCGTAACTTGAGGACTACCTGTATTTACATTCAGTGTGATGACCTGATGAGAGTTAAATTTGACCTACTGTGTGTGTGTAAATTAAATCAGCTAACCCTAACCCAACATTCAGATTATAATCTATATGGAGTCAGAAAATTACCCCCGCCCCCCCCCCTTTTTTTTCTTTATCTCAATTCTGGATTCTTCAAAGTCCATGAGCTTCTCAAAAATATCATCACAATATTATTTAGGATGTCTACAGCTCTAACCATAAGAACAGGTGTTACAGAGACTCTTGCATTTTGCGCACACACACGCACGCACACACACACACGCACATTGGTAAATCACATACCGATAACGACTGGTCATGCAGGCTGACACGGCTCATTAATGAGCAGGATTACACAGAGGGCAGGATTACTGACCAAATTCAGTACACACACACACGCACGCACACACGCACGCACATACAACACTCATGCACTAGCTGCTACACCAACACACACACACACACATGCTCATAACTTATCAATACAAACGACTTATATACAGTGAATGTTCAACAAACAGGCAAAGCAATTTCTAGCTATCGACAACCTCGCTGTTATTATTATGACGTGAGAAGGAATTCATTACAAGTCACAGGCAAGCTGTTTATAAATATAAAACTGCATTCGATAATGAACAGCTGTCGAGCTTTACAATACGCACCGTGAAGAGACAACCTAACGTTTCATCATACAGTGGACCCTCGACTCACGAACTTAAAGAAAAAATTATTTTAATGCACATTACTTTTGCGGTGGATATGTAGTTACTGGCGTAGGTAGATGAACAGTGGTGGAGGGATATGGTGGCGGTTCTCATGTTTTGCGATTATTTCTTTTTTTATTTCAACCGTTAAATGCTTAGGCTTCTTACTCGCACTACCATTTCCACTTTTCCCTTTTTTGGGACCCGTAATGAAGCTTATCAAGCAAAAATGCAGAGAAACAACGAAAAAATGCTGAGAACATTTTAAAATAAGTTTTAAGCACAGAAAAAAAAGTTTGAACAATCTTTAATTATACAAAAACTTACTGCAAATAAGCAAGAAAACGAACCTTGCATGAGTCGGCTTCTGGCATTAAGGAAGTGAGGATGAAGATGGGTGGGGAGGAGGTTACTGTACAGCAAATGAACACACGTCTGAACGAGACCGAGTAAAGGGACACGTGCGTCTTTGGTCGGTGCGCAATACGCAATTGCGCAATACATAAACAGAAAATGGGAAAACATTGGCGCGTACGAAGCGGAAGGGGATAACGGCCGTGGCTGTGTTTGTTCGGCACTCGATTATGTGGTCATGACCAGATGCAAAATTTTGGTGAAGTTTTTGGTCGAGAACCGATTTGTTCATGTTCAGAGGCGTTTGTGACCAGAGGTTCCACTGTACTTTGTTTCCAGAGACTACCTAACTCTAACCATTTTAAAATCTAACTATTCAAACTCTCTCTGGCTCCATGACAGACTGACACTTTAATCACCCCCTGCGTCTACAATACACACTTCCATACAGCATAACTGCTTCCGCTCCAATTCAAGACTCATCATCTTATCAAGCAACATCACATGATGCTGCTCAACATCACACAACGCCCAACACGCTGACAACACTGGCAGCTTAATGAAGCAGTGTCTGAGGCTAAGATGGAGAGTAGACTGGGTAATAAAACTCAAATCTGTTACAAAAACAACCCACTTACTGACAACACCTCAGACGGCCAGTGTACATGCCACTACTGAGTGAGGAGTGCATCAGTGAATCAAGTTAAAAAGCCCAGCTAGTGTGCAACATAGCAATTCACAGCAGGGTTCAAAAGATGAATCTGCACTTTATTCTTAAGTAATAGTGAATGTACCTGAAGGAGAGCACTAACTGCCTTGTACTATACACACACGAGATTACACACCAACGTGATCGGGGAAGGCCAGCGAGCCCAGTTACGCTCTATGCATGTCCTTGGCTATCACAGTTAAATAAGCTCTCGATGAGAAATGTATTAACAAGTGACCTTTCGAATCTCTTGGCTCTTCCTCAACGTGTGTATTGGAATCCAAACACGTGAATTCTAGGAAAGTCTGAATCATTCTGAAACCTTTTTTATATAAATAAGATGTTGTTCCAAGATGTTTTCTGTATCGATGTGGCCTTGGCTTAGACGTACTGGTAATTGTACTTAGACATGTCTCTGTCTCGGGCTCACTAAATAACACTTTAGTCTCAATCAAAATTTTGAGGTTATTGTTATTTTTTTTTAGTGATAACCCAATTATGTGCCTATATCTTTTGTCCAGAATGATCCTGTAGGATTCTAGGTAATTCTCAGAAGAACTTGTCAGGTGTACAGTAGACCCCCGGTTCGCGAACACATTGGACTGGGAACAAATCGATATACGGATTAAATTCCTGAACAGATTTTGTACCGACCAACGAACAAATCCTTGACGGACGTACAGACAGCCAACCCACGCTTCTCAGCACAAACCTTAGGTTCCTGTCAAGCACTTGTGGTGTGAATGTGTTTAATGCATTATTTCATTGTGTTTCTCTGCATTTTTGCTCTATAAGCTTCATTATGGCTCTCAAGAAAGTGGAAATGGTAGTGAGAGTAAGAAGCCTAAGCGTATAACAGTTGATTCGAGTCACGGACAAAGTCTCGGAGCAATATCAGTTCGTGAGTCGAGGGTCCACTGTATATGAATTTGAAGTAAAGGCTTTGCCGGAAAAAAAGGGTTTGATGGTTTTTCTGTCTCGATCTTGATTCGTCTGGCCTTGATCTGGTCTTACTTTCATTTGGACTTGATCTTCACTTAGTGTCCACCTCTTAAAGGGGCCGCCTCACCCTTTCCAAAATGATCTGCTCTAAGTAGCAAATCGCCATTTTCAATGCCCGAACAATCCACAACAATCTGGCAACATCCTAGGCTGCAGATCTTAATTTGTAACATAAAACTGAAGGTTTTTTTTTTTTTTTTATTAAACTATGTATATTTTACATTCTTTCCACCAATCCATTCTGTTTTCCTATGGCTGTTCAATATGTTGCAGACAGGCACAAAGGAAAGAAAAGATGAGGCACATTTTGTTTAAAACTTCTATGTATGAAATGAGAATGAAGAAAAAGTTTAAGGTGGGTTTCCAAGGGATCACTGACAGCGAATCTGTGGAAGTTTTGCTGCACACAGAGCTAAGAGAGCAGCGGTCATCAGTTTTCAAAACAAAACCAACATGGGATTCTGGGAAGGGTGAGCCGACCCCTTTAAGACTCAGCTGGTCCTGATCTTGGACTATTGTGGTCTTTGCTACGTTCCTGCTACATTCACATAAGCAAGCGACAAATAACAGGTAATCGTTCATTTCTTATGTGTGACACAGAGCAGCAAGCGACAAAGCGTCAGTGCAACAAGCGACATTAGAACTGAGATTTCCTCAGATCTGTGTAAACTGTGACAAGCCAAATCATCGACTCAAGTGACTCCCAGGACCAATCCCCTGACACGCGTCATCCTACATTTCTGACCCGTGCTGGCATAATGAGTCGGAATGAGGACATTTCCAAAAGTGAGTTATTGTTACTTCCACATTGTCCATCTAAAGACCTTCAAGATGAGGCGTGGTTTGTTGAAATCGGACAAAAAAAATGACCGAATTACATCCATCTGAAGTCGACCATGTCTAACAGGGTTTGGAAACTCGCTTCCCATTGGTTCATAAAAGCATCATCAGGAATTCCATGTGTATTATCAGGAAGTAGAGGAAGTACGCTTCACAATGATATCAAACATGGGTAGGGGGATTCCCCTGTCTCGCCGCGCGCACGCTGAAAAACATGGATTTATCATGGAATATTACGACAAAGGACTAATTCATGAAGACGAATGAAGATAATGAACAAAACCTTAACATAAAAGTAGTTTGGGATGCTTTTCTTGCTGTTTTATCATGGGGATCAATAAATGATGGCTTCATGGACACATTTTTGAGAAAATCTCATTTCAACCGAAACCATGCTTCGCCTCTTAGCTCATAATTAGCCCGTGCGCATTCCGACTCGTTTTGCCAGCACGGTTCATATTTCTTCATTTCCCTCCTAATCACTTCAATTTACTGTTTCATGCAAAAGAAAAGAAAAAATGTGGTTTCCTCTTATCCTGACTGCTCATTAAATATGTGAAGGCGATGTTCGAAGGACGTAAAAGAGAGCATTGTTGTCTTTCTTACGTAGCTCTGACACTTAGCTTGCTTTGTGAATCTGCCAACAAAGCTAATACAAAGCCTAGCATGTAACCTGTAAGTCAAATCTATTACACTGTAAACAAAAGTGGGGTGTATAAATCACATAATGAGCTGGAGGCTATAAATGACAGCTATGATCAATTCTCATTAGAGACTCACAAGAGACAAAGCGGCATCCGTGAAGGTAACATAAGGTGACTTCTAACCGACTGTTCACATCGAGGTCTAATCATGTGTTATGCACTGCAACACCACAACAATTATTACAAACAACGTAATTAGCGCAACGGTGTTGCAGCACAACGACAGTTTAAAGTGTTAATCTATAGTTAAGGCTGGCAGGTTTGGATGAGGTTTTATCCACTGAATAAAACGTTTCTTTAACGATTCGTCTATGGTTAAGGCTTTACCCTGGTCAGGGTCGCAGTGGATCCGGAGTCTGTACTTGCAACACTGGGCATGCAATACACCCGGAATGGGATGCCAGTCCATCATCGAAATAAATGATGAAATAAAATGTGAGGAGCAGATTCAGGCTTTCAGACCGTTCGGTATTCCAGGTGAATAAATCCAAATGGGGTATTTTCAAAAGACACTGTGTCCAAGACAAGTATGTGGAGCTTGAGCGACATTCAGTTTACTCGAATGCACATACAGTACCACAGGACGTTTCACACCATTTCATTCTGCGGTCAATGATCAGACTGCATTCTGACTTGAGACTTGAAGTGGAAACACGAGGGAGAGCGGCTTTGGAAATGAAAACAACCTCCGCGTGTGAATCTCAAGTGAGAATCCGTGCCATGTTGTGCAGATACTGGCATCCACATAAGACAGTCAGGGGAAACAGATCAGGTGGGCATGACATTTGATCTGGTTCGTTTTTGCTACGACAACGTGGAGAAGGAAGCAAAGCAAGCCTAGACGCGAGTCCACACAGCGGACACGAGCATGCGCTTTTTTTTTTTGCGCCCCCCTTGGGGAGGGGTGTAAGGAGGGTGTTTACTTACCGACATCGCAGCATGATCATTGGTGTTATTCTGAGCAGAACCCCCAACAAAATAAAAAATAATAAATAAATAAAAAACACAGACAGGGAAAGAAAGTATGGCAACAATAAATGGACAGATAAAGAAAAGTCTGATAACCAAGCATGCCTGGTAGAAAGAAATACAAGGCTACAGTCACTTGGAGGAGAGAGAGGACATTCCTGGAAAAAAAAAACAACAACAAAAAACCCAAAATAAAACCAAACAAGAAAAAACAAAAAGCAGTGGAGATCAAACAGGAGACAAAGTAAGATTTTTGAGCGCAAGGCCGAGCTGGAGAGAAAAGCAAGCAAGCACTAGGTCTTTAAAACAGACGTTTACCTTGCTGGGTCTGATGTTTAGGTTCATGGTTACGTCATTTAAACATACATGAAAGTCTTTACATGTCTCGATGATGTGCTTCCAAATAACCAGGGATGCTTAAAAAAAAAGTTTTTAGTACTAGTAATCATCAACGTCCAATATGAGCTGCTACTCTAATCCCCTGCATGACGTATTATAAAGTGATCACTCTTCTGTTCTCTTGTTGTCTGTTGGGATTCCTAAAATATCCTTCTGGCCCCGTAAAATGACAGACGCACAGTAAAAGAAACACATACGGTAACATGACATGTTACGGGACCATCACGCACACAGACGGTCAAGCTCAACAAACATATAAAACCACAACTCGAAAACACACAGCGCTGGTTAAATGAGCTCGACAGTCCAAAGAGGCTCAGCGTGCTTAGCGAGGCTCACCGGCAAGTGCGTGAAGACCTGGAAGGTGCTACGCAGAAAGTTGATGAGGTCCATGAGGTAGCCGCTGGCCCTGCCGTCCGACTCGGCCATGTTCCACTCGTAATCGGCTAGCTGGATGAACTCGTCGATCTTCTGGTTGAGCTTGGTGTAGATCTCGCCTTCCGCTGCGTGCCTGGCGTCCTAAAGATGAAACAACCGTATCATGACATTACCTTTTCACATTTCGTCGTCCTATAATCCACTAAAACTCCTGGACGGCTCCATATAAAGGTCGGGGAGAGGTTCTTCTGAGAAACCTGCGGCCGTGCGGTTTAAGGAATTAAAAGCTGCACGATTAGTTAAGATTTTGTTATTGCAGTTAAAAGAAAAAAAATCGCAGGAGAAGACAACAGCGTCATTATACACCAGGCTAGCCAAGTATCTAACCTTAAAGGTGGAGAGGCCGTAGAGTCTTGTGGTGTGGATGGTTTCTGGAGACACGTTGGTAATGTTGGTGATGAAATCTTCCAGGTACTTACACGCTTGCTCTAAGTGGGTGGTGTTTATGATTATCTGAACCAACTGCAAAACAGTCACATAACTCCATCATGCCACACTTGTTTACATACATTCTCTCACACTGTATTGTATTTGATATGCGCAGGGGGACTGCAGGAACGCAACGCTGACCTCAGTAAGTCCTATGTGAGGCTTTCTGATGAGGTTCTGTAAGCAGCCGCTCAGCGTCCTCGTCAGCAGCAGGTTGGTGGATTTACGAAGCATGTCGTCAATCTCAGTAGAGCTGAAGGGAAAGGCGGACCAGTTGAGAGACACTAAGAACATGTGGCAGTCTTATTCATCTTTCTGTTTATTACTAAGGCTACGTCCACGTTAATACGGTTTCGTTTTAAAGCGGTGTTTGATAACGAACACAATCGCCATTCAGACTAGTGTTTTAGCTCTGTATGAGGAATAAGCTCCGTATTAACACGCCTGAAAACGCACATCACATGACCTTTCACGTACAACGGGTATGCGCGTGCCGGTATAAACATGCAGACTGTGTACTCTACAGTTGGTTGCTTAGATGCAGATCGCTCAAATAATAGCTTGCTTCCTGTGCATGTGGGTAGTTGTAGCATTATAATGCTGATTTTTTACCACTGCTAAGAAAGACAACCACGTCAGGAACAACTGCAATTTGCTATCCATGCTGCATTCACCACAGGGAGTCAAAGCTTATGCTGTTTGTTTTCTTCCAGAAAAGGGTCACGTGCTAGGAGCGTGATGACTCAGGGAAGGACGAATGAGACATCGCGATTCCCCAGTCAGGAAGTGAACGTGGGTATCTCTGGCATTGTTTCCAAAACTCTACGTTTCTGGCCATCCACACTAGAACGCAACCCCCTGAGGTTTTAAACTAAAACAAGGCGAGTGACATTTCCAAAACTCTCCGTTTTACATGCAACGTAGCAAAAGTGAAGCGTTTTTAAGACTAAAACATACGAACGTGGACGTAGCATAAAACAAATCATCGTAGTGTATAGGTTTCTTTTTACAGGTTGCATGATTTTGTCAGGTGCCACACTGAGACGCGTATGGATACTGTGTCCTGAGTCCAATCTATGGTCATGGTTATAGTCTGAGGGTCTGTTTAAGCTGCATAAATTAATTTAAAAGCTACATAAATTGCATAAAGGGAAATTTCAGCATCTCAAAATGTATTTAGTCTCTTCCCATTTGCCAGTCCAGTACCAAAAGATTCCAGTTACAGTGGAACCTCTGGTCACAAACGCTTCAGAAGACGAACAAATCGGTTCCTGAACAAAAAATTCGCCAAGATTTTGCAGCTGGTCACGAACACCCAATCGGGTGCCGAACAAACACAGCTGCGGCCATTTCCCCCTTCCGCTTCGCCAATGTTTTTCCATTTTCTGTTTGCGTATTGCGTACCTAACAAAGACGCACTCGGTCTCGGTCAGACGTGCGTTCATTTGCTGTACAGTAATCTCCTCCCCGCCCATCTTCCTCCTCACTTCCTTAACGCCAGAAGTCGACTCATGCAAGGTTAATTTTCTTGGCTGTTTGCAGTAAGTTTTTGTATAACTGATGATTGTTCAAGCAATGATTTTTTTTCCCATGCTTAAAATTCATTAAAAAAATATTCACAGTGAACGGTTCATAGAGGTCTAATACGGACTTGTGCAATGTCAGTTTTCTCTGCTGTTCAAGGTTTTTACATTTAGTTCACTATTATACTCTGCATTATTGCATTCTATGGTATAATGAACTATTTTTGTGCTTAAAAATCTTTAAAAAAAAAATAACAATCCCAAAACAATATTTACATGCAGTTCGTAGGGTCTGGAACGGACTAATCATATCTACATACAATCCCATGGGGAAATTAGGTTCGGGTCACGACCAAATCGGGTCACGGCCAGAGTTTTAGAACGGATTACGGTCGTGACCAGAGGTACCGCTGTATTCGATTTCTGGTACCTAAGACCAAACATGCTTTATTAGTTGGCCAATGATATGGAAGGCCACATTCATTGAGGGCTTCAAAAATCAGACACAATTCAAATAATTTCATGGCATTATGAAGGTCAACAAGCGTTTGGAGAAACAATGACATCGTCATGCACCTTCGCAACACAGTCATTTTTACCGACAACACTATGTCTCTCACACATAAAATAAAAGTATCACTAGAACCCCCAGATTTTCAGTGATTTCACTGTTTGGGCCAGCTCTTGTTTCTCTTACTGTCCACCAACTCAGCAGCAACAGCTAGGTGTGAGTATTAACAGGACGCTGCTACAGTGTTGATTCTGCAGATGGGGTGTGTGTGTGTGTGTGTGTGTGTCAGTGTGTGGAGGTGTTGATTGGGAGGGAGGGGTTTAGGTAAGCAAACAGTCAATAGAGAGGTCCAGAGGCCACTCATTACCACCCCTTTAACATGACAAAGAAACAATTAGAGAGGAGTGTGAACTGTGCGGTAATTTGCATCGACTACCCATGAGAGAAAGAGCGATCCTGACTTCATCACACATGCCATGCTTTAACCACCCACGTCTTTCTCCTGCCACACAACCAGAGCAGTCCCAGGCCTCAGTGATGGTAATCCCCATAGGGATTACGGAACATGACCACAAAGTTTGTGCACAAACATAAATGTTCTTCCTCTTGAGAGAAAACGCTGTGGCTCCACGTTCCGGATGCTGATGGAAATGCCTGCTGGAGCCTGCTGGAGCTACTCAGCTCCTTTTGCTATTTGGGCCAGCATGGCTCTGACCATGCAAAACACCTCACTTCATGCATACAGAGCTTAAAGAGAACAAATGTTGGCAGATTGGCTGTAAGTGGGTCATAATGGAGATCCCCGCGGTGAGTTTGATCGAGGGTCAGTTTAGTCACTCTCCAGCCAGATTTCAGATAAGAGCTCTACAGGCCAGTGCCGACAAGAGATGACTGACAAACAGACCCGTTCTGTTGCTCAAATCCTGCTCAGAGGATGGCCGGATGCTCAGAGATCAAACGCTGAGATTGCTAACCTATCACTTCTTGATCAATTTGTTTGGACAGTGGAAGCAACAACGGAGGCTAAAGATCTAAATTAGCTCAGGGTTCAGCTTTCACTTCACGTAGAATAGATATCTTTGGATCAATTTTAAAGAAGCACAAGTTCTTAAGCTATTGCTGTCCTTTAGCTAAGAAAGTGGCCGTATACTGGTCTATCTCTCACTGCATATAGGCCCGGTATATACTGTGTAAGGCACACTACCTCCCACCTTAGTATACATGCAGGTTCCTTCCACATCCATCTAGTGTACTAGATTAGCAGGTTCGTAAAACAAACAAACAAAAAAAAAAATGTAGCGATAGCCATTTTCACACAGGGGCTAGTGGCAGTAAATCAAAAACCTGGATACCACTACTAGCGAATGTTAGCTAGCAACCTCGCTAATGTAGCATGTGTAAATGCCATCCCATTCAGTTACATTAGCAAGCTAGTTAGCTAGCATGTGCTATCAGTCGGGCTATTTTGTCTGTTAAAAAATGTATGAAAATACACCAAATATGTAATGTATTGTATTACGTATTTCATATTTATATTCAAAGCTGGAGTCAAAGGCACTTCTGCCGTCTGCTATATTCTTTTTGTAATTTTGGGAAGCTGTAAATTACTGCAGTGCTTCATGGGATGCAGTAGCTGACAGAGTCCTCTGGCTGTATGGTGGTATTATATATATATATATATATATATAAAATGTAATATTTTATATTATATATACAGTCATCCCCCGCAACATCGCGGTTCGCCTGTCGTGGCTTCACCACATCGCGGATTTTAAAAATTTGACTCGCGGATTTTTTTTGCTTTCGCGGGACTCTGGAATAAAAATTTTCATTAAAAAA
>JAQMCW010000006.1:5174110-5193742 GCA_030068335.1 Chrysichthys cranchii
CTTATTACCGTAAGTGCGTCTTGTAGCCTACGTTTTTGTAGATTTCAGAGAGCGGTTGTTACAATGGAGAGAATTGTCAGCGTTTGCATATTTTCAGTTAATAAAAGAACAGGCAGCGCGTGCACAGTATATATGGTGTGATGTTATGAGAAGTGGGTCTCATGGGCTGTTTAGTTGTTAGGGAGCTAATGCTAACAGTGCGTTTGGAGCAGAGGTGGATGATTAATACACGGTACCATATCGTATTTTACTGCTAAATGAACTCCGTTTACCCATCACCATTCCGTCTGAAGGGAATAAGAGCCTGTCTCCATTAAGCGCCAGCCTCCAATAAACGCTGGGCCGTCCAAAAAAAAATTTTGAATAAACGCCCGGGCTACTAATAGAAGATATACGGTATATAATAGTGTCCTTTTGGTTGGAAGAGGAACCTATGAGTAATTTGGAATTTCTACAGAGTATAATGGCTTCTGCAGTAGATGTATGCACATTTTTTTCAATGATTATATATAATTTTTTTTTTTTTTTTTTTTTTTTATTGTGATCAACTTGTCAGCACCAGGCTGATCTTTTGAATATGGATCAGGAGATTATTTGCTTCAGTCTGGAGTACTTGAATGACGTCTGTGCTTCTCAGTCAAAGGTGGTTCCTTGGTAGGATGTGTGCTTCAAATGCTAGGTGAAACTTCTTCGTAGCAATTGGAGAACACATAATGGACCAGTCTAGCGAGTGTGAATGATTGAACAAGTCCTGCCGTATACATGCTCATAGGATTCCAGGAACACAAGATGCACAGAGGCATCCTAGAAAATTTGAGGGACTAGGTTTTAAGTAGAATTCAAAGGACACTAAATGTCAGAACAGTCCTTTTGGCTGGATTTGAATATGTGGTACTCTTGACTGCTAAATGTATCCTTTAAGGATGCTTCCTTGACCTTGAGAAACACCATACAGTACATGTCTTGTGTATGAAAAGGTGAATGTTTCTCTAAACTATGAAGCTGTTGTCCCCTGCTGTAGGTGTACAACTCCTCATCACTGAGGGCTGACAGCCTTATGGGAGAGTTTAAGGTACACTTATTCACTACATTCAGTAGTACAAAAAGAGTGAATTGCACTACAGGGTTTGACACTTTAAAGGTAACTTGTTTTTATTCTGCTTGACGTCTCAGGTTGACGTTGGCTACATCTACGATGAACCAGGTAAGTTTCCTGAAATTCCCCACTGTGGCTTGTTTTGAGTTGCTGCTAATGTTCAGTGACCCTCTGTGCTTTTCACTGTTGCTTGTAGTGCACTGTGTCATGAGGAAATGGCTGCTTTTAAATGACCCTGATGACTCAAGTTCTGGAGCAAAGGGCTACCTGAAAGTCAGCATGTTCATCCTGGGGACTGGGGATGATCCTCCGGTACTCATTTTTTTAATTAAATGTCCTCACTGTTTTTAAAAAAATAAATAAATATAAATATATATATGGTAATGGACAATTTATGAAGGACAACACAGGAAGAAATGTAGGTGCATTGAGATGCTCAGTGGGATAAAGTAACACTTCCTGTTTAACTGGACAGGTGGAGAAGAGGGATCGGGACAGTGATAATGATGACATAGAGAGTAATCTGCTGCTGCCAGCTGGAGTCGCACTGAGATGGGTTACATTGCAGCTCAAGGTGTTTCGTGCCGAGGATGTCCCCCAAAGTAAGTAGAATCCAACAACCCTCCAGCAAACCAACCAGTATTTCGGTACATCTTGCGATGCTGTGATGTCTAGAGCACAGCTGTTTCACGAACAGGCTTCAAGCTTTACGTTGTGCACCCATTTGTTTTAGTCCTGTTTTCGGCATAATCAGGAAGGAATAAAACACAAATGGAGTGCTGTTATAGGACAAGTTTTTAAATTTTATTTGTGAAATGTCTGCTAGTTGCTGTTCATTTTCTTTAGCAGCAATACAGTTTCCTCACCGGCTCCCCCCAACTCTCATGAATAAGACAAAAGTTACAGCTTTACTGACTACTCCTTCCAGAAATGTTTCATATCTTCACCATAAAAATGTAGTCATGGGTGTTTTTTTATAAAAAAAATAATAATAAAAATTCATTTGTGGTGGTTATTTCTATAGCTTGAGGACATAAAATGGTGCATTTAATATATGCCTAGAAGTTTATACTTGATTAGCCTTGTACCTCAGCTGTGCTGTTATAAAAAATTAATCAACACCTTCTGGGCAATCATAATTAAGATTTCAGCAGTGCTGTGACCTATAATCAAGATTACTGTGGGGGGTATCTTGCTGTATATAGAAACTGAACGACATTCTTTCACTCATCAGTCTGACCAGTGTTTATTAAAGCCTTCCTCACTGATGTTCCACACTTTCAGTGGATGACTCCATCACTCAGTCTTTGAAGGAAGCATTTGGAGGAGAAAGCAACAAAAAGAATCTCGTAGATCCATTCGTCGAGGCCTGGTTCGCCGGGAAGAAGGTATAGCATCAAATTTTACTCTCAAATTAGAACTTTGGGTGTAATGAGTCTTAGTTCTGCTTGTGTCTTTCCATAGCTGTGCACAAAAATAATTGAAAAGAATGCAAACCCTGAATGGAACCAGCTGCTTAATCTTCAGGTTAAGGTAATAACGATGAGCTGTAATGCAGTTTCTTTATATGTAGGATTTTTTTTTTTGTTTCATAAATGGCTAAATGGAAATATCTTCCCCCATCTGTAGTTTCCTTCCATGTGTGAACGGATCAAACTGACTGTATTCGACTGGTGAGTTCCGTTAACGCATGCTTGACTGGTGTCTGTGGCAAATCTGTACATGAGACAGGAAAATGAAGCTGAATGCTTGTAATGTTGCTTTGGTAGTCTGTCAAACTAAATGCTCCAGGACTCTGTAATGGGAGCTTGTGAAAGCTGGGTGGATCCCAGCAGACTGTATGAGTCACTGTGGTGCTTCCCCTCCCTCTCCCACAGTGCATTCCTCTGCTAAAGCCCACTGAGGAACTGTGGAAAATCTGAGGAGATCCAGTGCTGGGCTGTGACTGCCATGCATGTCGACTCACTTGCTACCTCATTTTAATGGACTCTCTCAATCCCTTCCCCCTCTTTTAGGGATCGCCTCACAAGAAATGACTCCATAGGCACTACATACTTGAATCTGGCCTCAATAGCGTCCTCTGGTGGTGAAGTTGAAGGTATGGCATTTGGGGTGCAATGGGAATTGCTGTACATTTTACATCCTAGTGTTGCAGAATGGAAACAGCACAGATCACAAACTTATTTGGAGCACCAATAACGAAATGGGTTCTGGGAATTCCTTTTTAAATTTTTTTTTGTTTTGTTTTTGTTCTGTACTAGAGGAGGATCTAGGAAAGGCGTTTCCAGGATATAAAGGTTAAATGGGTTCACCTTGTTAGTATTTCCATAACGCTGTGCATGCTGGCCTTAACAGTTGCGCGCGTACGCACCATCTTTTTAATAAAGATTTCTCAGTTTGCTTGCTTGTTTTTGTATTTCTTGGCGTTGGTTATAACTGATGGTTAACTATGTTGTCCTTTATCCTGAAGAAAGGATTGCAGCTGTACAGAATATTACTTGCAAGTTGCCTGCAGTGCACTGGCTCATACATCGAAACTTTTTATTGTCTTGCTTTTAAACATGGAATGAACTGTTTAGTTGGAAACCTGTATGCCAATTGCATTATCAAAGGCATATTGAACCATATATCAAGATGTATTGACTGACTGCACACTGTCCATAAGGCAGTTATGGAAATTTATAGTTTTGCATTTTTTTATTTTTTTTTTTGTATTGTCTAAATGCAGCATCCTTAATCTTGAAGCAACATGCCACAATCAACTAATCTGTAACACTTAACCTCTGGAATGGCTTTAGCATGAACAATGTGCTTAAGCGGTGCTATAAGTGTTGTCCCCTGTCTAACATCTCAGTCCAGACGCAGTCCTTGACTAACTCTTCTGTTATGTTAAGAAAGCCATGGTTAAATAACACATGTCATTCTTGCAGGAGAAACTGGAGAGTCTGAGGTTGGATTTTTGCCAGCATTTGGTCCAAGCTACATTAACCTTTATGGCAGCCCAAGGGAGTTTACAGGTTTAATCGATCCTTATGAAGACCTTAACTATGGAAAGGCAAGTATGATGTGCTAGTTGATACTGTTTTTATTTAAGTGTTGTCAAATGATGCGTCTTGGTTACTAGATTAAATTAGAACTGAACATTTCAAGAGATATGAATGATTGTCAAATGTTTTTCCAAGGGCGAAGGGGCAGCTTACAGAGGAAGAGTTCTCGTCGAGCTTTCCACCAAGCTGGAGGGAAAGGCAGAGAAGGAAGTGGAGGCCATATCGAATGATGACATCTTGGTTGCTCAGGTAGTTTCATTAGTTAAGCATGTGTGATGCTTGTGATCTGACCTTGTTTTGCATGTTGCATTTGCATGTCATTTTTCTAATTCATTTATTTTACAGAAATACCAGAGAAGGCGGAAGTACTGCCTGTGTGCAGTGTTTCACAGTGCCACCATGATCCAAGAGCCCGGAGAGCCTATTCAGTTTGAAGTTAGCATTGGGAACTATGGCAACAAGCTGGACTCTACATGCAAACCGCTCGCTTCAACCACTCAATACAGTTGTGCCATGTTTGATGGTAAAGACAAGAAATGGCATAATGCACTAAAGCATCAGAACTGGGTACCACAGTTGAATATATTGTCATCACATTTTCTCCAGCTTGATTATTCAATGCATTCTGTCTCTAAAGGTAATCAGTACTACTATTTACCTTGGGCTGATACAAAGCCTGTTGTTGCTGTGATGTCATTTTGGGAGGATATCAGTCATCGCTTAGATGCTGTTAACATCATTCTCCACATTGCAAACCGTTTGGTATGGCCTTTTACACACGTTTTAAACAAATATGCACTCAAAGTTGAGGTAACTTTATTCTCCTTTGACATTAACTATAATTGTATTGTTTGCCATAACCTGTTCACTTATAGCAAGATAACCTCACCGAGCTGAAAACTGCAGTGCTAGCTAAAGTCCCAGACACACAATTGTTTGAGATTTGGAGCAAGCTTTTAAGCCAACTCATGGAGGACATCAGGAGGTGAGGTTTTTATTTTCTCCTGCACACTTTGCAATATTCCCCTTAAGGTATTGGGTATATTTTGTCATGTATTGACTGAAGTTTGCATTCAAACGTTAAGTTTAATGTCAATCTCCCTTAGCTTTATACTCCCAGACCTGGAGGGCAAGGCTAACCTCACAGCCCTGGACATTAAGATTAAGAAATTACGCGACAGTACCCTGCAGAGCATCCTGTCTTCAGCTGAGTACTTGTTGCAGGAGGGTGCTAACTTTACAGAGAGTGTGGCTACTATTGACGGCTGGCTGGACAAACTTAAACAAATGGCTGAGGAGGTGATTACCTTTTCAGAGCCTATAAAAAGGGCCATTTCTTTTTGTTTAATCTTGGCTTCACACAACTCACTCTTCTCCTGTTCCCCACAGTAATTAGAATGGGGAGTTGTTTTGCTGTTCTACATTTTATCCGTCTTGTTTTCTCTACAGCCCCAGAACAGCATGCCTGATGTGATTATCTGGATGCTGAGAGGAGAGAAACGGGTGGCCTATGGTCGCATTCCAGCTCATAAAGTTCTCTATTCAGTGTACAGCGAGCAGGCGTGTGGTCAGTATTGTGGAAAAACCCAGACTGTCTTTCTAAAGGTATTGTTTATACTAGAACACCACTGCAAAATGTTGAACATCTTGTGCATTGATTTTGATTATGTATGTTGTCTTCTGCAGTACCCAATGGATAAAAACAAAGGTTCCAAGATCCCTACCCAAATACGGGTGAATATGTGGCTAGGATTGGTCGCAGTCGAGAAAAAGTTCAATGCTTATGCTGAGGGAACGTTCAATGTTTATGCAGAACTGGTAAATCTTATGTGCCTTTTATATTGCACCTGATTTGCAGTCCCTCTACAGTGAGGTTGCTTAGAAAAAACATTTCTTTTTGGCAGTATGAGAACCAAGCAAAAATGCTGGGCAAGTGGGGTACCTCGGGTCTGCTGAATCGCCCCAAGTTCTCTGATGTAACTGGCAAAGTGAAACTAAAGCAGGAGTATTTTATACCCCCTCAAGGCTGGCAGTGGCAAGGAGACTGGTTTGTGGATCCAGAGAAAAGGTATATAGACGTGTGGTGTGTGGTTTTTTTTTTTTTTTTTTTTTTTTTTTAAATTGATCTTGACTTGAAAGTGTACTGTGGTGTGATAGTTTGCTGACAGAGGCTGATGCAGGACACAGTGAGTTTGTGGATGAAGTATTTGAGAATCAGACTCGTTATCCTGGAGGAGAGTGGACAGCAGCATCAGAACCATATACAGATGTGGTATGAATCAGTATACATGTGTGTATGGTGGGGGGATCAAAAAGTAAAGGAAACTTTTTTTTTTTTATTTTTTATTTTTTTTTTATTTATTTTTTTTTTTTACATTGCACAATAACCTGAAGAGCAAAGGATTAAGCATGGAATGGAACCTCTATCTTCTCCACTGAAAGTCAGCTCTCCTGTTAACATTTGTTTTGGGACATGGAGCCTGTTGTGCATTTCTGTGAAATGAAGTTGCAGCAGTAAAATTAGATGGTGCAACGGCCTGGGTTGGAACATTTTCCACATCCTCCTTACAGCCCTGATCTGGTGCTGAGCGATCACCTCTTTGGTCTGCTGAAGGAGGTGCAGGGTTACCTCTGATTGTAAAGTAAAGGAAGCTGTGTTCACCTGGCCAAGAAACGTCTCTGCAGGAATACAGAAGCTAGTTGAATGATGCAACAAATGTGGTGTCCTGCATGAGGACTTCAACTTGTTACTTTTATTAAAGCCATTAAATGCATCTTGCCTTTACTTTTTGATTTTCCCCTTGTGTGTACCTTTTTGACGTAGTTGGATGCTGATATTTTAAAATGTACCGATATTTTTCAAAGGGATTGCATTGAGGTAGAAATGACCATGACTTTTTTCTGGAGATTTCTGAGCATAGTACCTGCTTACAGAATGGAGAGAAGGCTCGTACCCCTGAAGAGATTGAGTGCCCTCCTGGATGGAAGTGGATGGATGACTGGACCTTTGATGACAAAAGGGCAGTGGATGAGAGAGGTTGTCTTCCTTACATATGCCGTTGCAATAGGGCTTTAATAATTGACCTAAGCCTGGTTTATCTGTGAAGGTGTATTTGCATGACTTGAGTATGAATATTTGGTTGAAGGTTGGGAATATGGCATCACGATTCCTCCTGATGATAAGCCTAGGTCTTGGGTGGCAGCTGAGAAGATGTATCATGTCCACCGCCGTAGAAGAAAAATCAGACCACGCAAAAAGGTGGCTGGTGGTACCTCATCCACAGAGGTATGGTGTATCGGCTATCTAGTAATCTAATTTAACTAGAGGTTTAATCACGTATTTACCCAATAATAAATTTATTAAATATAGATTGCTCTTTTGGGCTCCCCTAATCAGTTTACTGTTTCTTTTCTGGATTGCTGCTATCCACACTAGAAGAAAGATGCAGGAGATCCAGAAGGCTGGGAGTTTTCTTCTCTTATTGGATGGAAGTTCCACCAAAAGGAGCGATCCTCTGATTCATTCCGCCGACGCCGCTGGAGAAGGAAGATGGAACCTTCTGATCGTATTGGGCCGTCAGCCATCTTTAAATTAGAAGGGGCACTGGTGAGTAAACTACAGGAAGATCTTGGCACTAATTTACAGTGCAAGTGCCTAAAAGAGAAATTTGTTTAGGAAATATTCTATGGCTTAGGGTTTTGTATTTCCTGCCCTTTGCAGGGAATTGACATGGAAGGAAAAGGGGATGACAAAGGTTCAAAAGCCGGTGCCACTAACTACTTTGGAGCCAATACACCCAGCGTTTCATGTACTTTTGAACGTAAGTAAGGCCATGACTCGTTACTTTTCATGAAGGATCAATGTTCCCAATTTTAAAATATTATTCAATGTAGTTTAAGACTGTAAGTAATGTTTAATGTGTAAATGGTAATGGATTGTCTTTCTTATTAAGCCACTCATATTTCCATTTTGTATTATTGCAGGATCCTTTGAATACCACCTACGGGTGTATGTTTATCAGGCCAAAAACCTGCTTGCCTTGGACAAAGACAGCTTCTCAGGTTCGTGAACGACTTGTTTTTGTATCATGTTTTATTTGTAATGGTCCTTGATATTTATTGGTTTTAATTACAGATCCATATGTGCATGTGTCATTCTTGCATATGAGCAAGACCACAGAAACGGTCAAGTCCACCTTGAACCCAACCTGGGATCAAACTCTTATCTTCAACAGAGTGCAAATCTATGGGGATCCCCAAAACCTTGCCCGCAACCCACCTCATATTGTGTTGGAGATATTCGACAGTGACCAAGTGGTTTGTCCTCATTTTCCTAATTTGTGAAACATCTGTGACCTAGTATTCCAAAAAAAGCCTGAAACACCCAATAATGACGGAATAAAACGTGGCTTCATACGGGAAAATTAACCCCAGCATTGATTTTCAGTAACAATGTTAACACACTTGTACCACAGCAAATTGCCAAGGATTGCATGTTTAATTGACAAGTCATTCCTTTTTTTTTTTTTTTTTTTTTTTTTTTTTTTTTTTAAAAACATTTAATGGTATACAAGGAAACAATGTAGGAACCTTGTTTCCCTGCATTTCCTACAAGATGGGAAACACTTGGAAATAAGGTAGTTCCTGTTTTCACGTACCTTGAAACGGCTATAGACTATTTCCTGACCAGTATCTTGTTAATCCAAAAAAGTGCATCTTGTGTTTCCAAGAAACCAAAAAGCCCTCAGTCCTGGAGATCTGTGTCTGAAAACTTGTAGTCCTACTGCTGACATAGCACTGATGATGGAGATGCACTGAAAACTAAACCAAAATGACCCATTCAAAGGAGTCTATTAAAATAAATTTGATTTATGTTTGAGCTGCTATCGGCACATTCTGACCAGTAATCGAGAATTTAACAGTGTTGTAGTATAATGGAATTTTGTCAAGCTCTAAGGATAAATATAATTTGAAGTACAAAGGAAATTATAGGGGGTTTTTTTGCGGGGGGTGTTCTTCCTCCTAATTCTTTTGTCTGACTATGACTGGCTTATGAGCATGTTATTTGTATGTACTTTTTTTGGACATTCAGTGCCTTACATTAGTATTCACCTTTTCACTATGCTGTATCTTGTATAAATCTGACACTCACTTCCAGAGTGAAGCATGGTGGTGGTAGCATAAGCATTACCCCTGGCCTCTTGATTGTTTGACCGGCCCCTTACAGTCACTGACTTGTTGGATGCCTGTTTGTGGCAGAACCATCTTATTCGTTACATTTTAAAATAATGGGTTTGTATTTGTAATTTAATCAACTCTTTAATTACATTTGACCATCTTTCATTTAGTTCCACAGCAACAGGGTGAAAAGTTGGATTGTATTGATTCCTTCAGTTAAAGATTCTGAGCTTTTGTGTAGTCATGTAAGGTTATAATCCAACAAAGTTCACAGGGGGTGAATAATTATCCAAGGCACTGTATTGAAATGTAACTTCAACATGATTTTGAACATGCTTTAATGTGACCATACATGTCCCAGGGTAAAGACGAGCAGTTGGGCAGGAGTACCTGCCTGCCATTAGTGAAACTGAACCCTGCTATGGATGCATCTCCTAAGCTGCTCTGGTGCCCTGTCCTGCACAAGGGAATGCCTGCTGGAGAAATACTTGTTTCTGCAGAGCTCATTTTAAGGAACAAGGTGACTAATTCCTGCTAAGAAATGATCAATGATTAACTGCTATTAATTCTGTGTAATTGTAATGTGATGGATGTGATTATTTTTTTTCTTCAGGGAAATGAGACTGAACTTCCCCTCGTCCCACCAAAGAGGGGAGACATGTTGTACATGGTGCCTCAGGGGGTTCGTCCCGTAGTGCAGCTCACTGCCATAGAGGTAAACTGGGCTTTAAATCCTTTTGAAGGAGTATGCAACAATATTTAATTCATTTTATGTTGAAAGACAGTTTCTCTTTTGATCAATTTGAATAATTTGTAACTGTAGCTAAATTCTCTAGCATGGTTTTTGTTGGTCTTAGTTTTTTAATCGCTTGATTTTGTGTAGATTCTAGCATGGGGATTGCGCAACATGAAGACCTACCAGTTGGCACCTGTGACCTCCCCTAGCTTGGTGGTGGAGTGTGGAGATGAGAGGGTTCAGTCTGCAGTGATGAGGAACCTGAAAAAGAGCCCCAACTTCCCTGTTAATGTTCTTCAGTTGAAAGTGGTAAGGTGGTGTTTGTGTTCACCTCCTGTGCACAAACTGATTTTGGGTGTTAATGAACTAAAGCATCTGTTGCCTTATCCTGAAGCTTTTGCCGAAAGAGGAGATGTACACGCCTCCAATCGTGCTGAAAGTTATTGATCATAGGCCATTTGGGAGGAAGCCTGTAGTAGGTCAGTGCACCATTGACTCCCTGGAAGTATACAGATGTGACCCGTATAGCACCATGGCTGAAGTGGCAATGTCTTCTAAAGGTATCGTGTCATGTATATATGTTTATCATTTAAGTCATATCTCTGCATTGTAAAGAGAAAAGGCACGTTGTGGTTTTTGTACTTTGCTGTTAAGATGTGTGGCTTTTATTTTCTTTTTTTCTCCCCCCCTCTCCATATTTGCAGTGGCTTTAATGGCAGCTGCACCTCAAGAGCTCCACATAAACATAGAGGAAAGGCCTCTTCTGGAAACACAGGTGGAGTTGGCATTAATCTTATTGATTTAACCTGGATTATTTAAGGGTTCTTTAAGTCTGTCTGAGCACGTTTTCATTGTCAGCATTGTGACTTTCAGTTTATGCACGGCATCTCAACAGCGTTTGACAAAATGGCTCCATCTTTTCCACGCCGTGTATGTATGGTATAAAAGATGTAAACAAATCTGGATTACTTTTTTTGCTTGAGCTTCGGATGACCGCTGTTCGGATGACCGCATGAGAATCTAAAGATCACTTATTGTTTCTTTTCAAATTTCAATGCTTTTGATCATTTGGAAACTGGGGAGCAATCACTGGAATCTACTCATTAGGCAGAAAGTCTGTATCCTTCACTCATAGCTCACCTGCCTATACAGAATGATTTTTAGATTAAACCAGACTAACAGTCTCTGCTTTCAGCATTATTGCTATTTTGGCTCATTTAATGTTTATTTGGGTTTTTTTTTTTTTTTTTTTTCTCATCCCCCCCCACCCCCGCCAATTCTATACTTGGGATCAAACCTGACAGCAAGAGAAGGTGAATTCTTTTCTTTTTTTCTCTTTTTAAAAAACAAAACTTAAGTACTAGAATAATACTCAGCATTCCAAACATGGTGCACACAGGTTTCTCTTTTTTATTTTTAAAAAATTATCCATATTACAGGAGAAGGAGACGATTGATTGGTGGAGTAAGTTTTATGCTTCAGTTGGAGAACATGAGAAATGTGGCCCATACGTTCAGAAAGGATACGACACCCTGAAGGTAAGCTCTGAACACTTGGTTACCAAGTTACTGTACATTTTTAAATATTTCTTTGTTAAAGGAGTGTCTTGGACAAATACTGGCTGGATATTTTATGCAAAATGGTATGGTGTGTAAAGGTGTTTCACATGCAACGGTGTTTATCTACCCTTACTTTGCATAATTTTCCTTGAATAAGTACTGATGTATTAAGTGGTGCTGAATTGGGTATATTGTTACAGGTGTTCAACTGTGAACTTGAGGATGTGGCTGAATATAGGGGGCTAACTGATTTCTGTGACACCTTCAAACTCTACCGTGGAAAGAGCGACACCGGTGAGGACGACCCCTCTGTAGTCGGGGAGTTCAAGGTAAAAACTGTTCCTCCTGTGGAGGGTAATGGTGTACTCTACAGGAAGAATCCTTTTACATTTCTGAAATTCCTCCATGTTTACATGACAATTTGTTTTCAGGGATCCTTCAAACTGTACCCGCTCTCAGACGACCCGGCCGTCCCGTCACCTCCACAGCAGTTCAGAGAGCTTCCTGACAGCGGCCCACAGGAGTGCATCGTCAGGATCTACGTGATCAGAGCAGTCGATCTGCAACCCAAAGACAACAACGGTTTAGTAAGCATCATGTTATGTAACTCAGTCTTTCAAGATCACAAATTGTAGGTTTCTGCCACTTCTGTATGATGCACTTTTAAATGTTGCTGAAACTGTTTTCTGTGTAGTGTGATCCATACATTAAGATCACGTTGGGAAAGAAGACCCTTGATGACCGAGACAATTACCTACCAAATACCATAAGCCCAGTGTTTGGAAGGTAATATGTGTATAGTGCGGTTGTGGGGTTTTTTGTTTCCCCCCCCAATTAAAGGATTAGGCCTTCATGTTATACACATTTTAATTTTCTCTTTGGCAGAATGTTTGAGATGTCATGCTTCCTCCCTCAAGACAAAGACCTCAAGGTCTCCATTTATGACTTTGATCTACTTTCTCGTGATGAGAAAGTTGGAGAGACGGTGATCGACCTGGAGAACCGGCTTCTTTCTCGTTTTGGGTCCTACTGTGGTCTGCCACAGACTTATTGCATGTGAGAAACCATGTACACAAACCTCTTAACTTCGTTTCAAATAGGTCTGTGACAAATATTCAGCAAAATTGTTCAAATTCAGTAAGAGTGTTCGGCAATGAACTTTTATTATATAATAAATGAACTTATGTTATATGGAGCTGATTCCACCCACCAAATAGGATTCAGCTTGTGCAAACAAGGCAGACACTGGCTTGCATACATTGTCTGGTCAGAGATGCACAAATTGCACTTTGAAATGCAGATAAGACCTGATTATCATTTGCTGAATGGTGTATGGAACCAGTAAGAATGTACAGATTAACATAACCTCATGGTATCTGAATTGAAAACGCTGGTGGATACAAGCCCTGATCTCGTACCACATGTATAAATGGCTGTAACTTTTTTTTTTATTGTAATTCATGAGCTGTTTTGTAATGATTTTAGTTGATTTAAAGTGCTGGAAAATTATTTTGGTATGTTTTGAAATTGATTAATTGGGGAAATATTTGGTAGTGTAACTGGTTATCAAGTTCAGTCGGTCATGTGTCTGACCTGCGCATATCTTATTCCTGAGAATAGATCTGGGATAAATCAGTGGCGAGATCAGCTAAAGCCATCGCAGATTCTTCACAATCTTGCACGTCTGAAGGGAGTGTCTCCTCCTAGATCCGAGGACAATGGGAACACATTGAGTTTCAACGGCCAAGAATATCTGCTCTCTGACTTTGGTGACTTAAATTAACTTGTCTTAACCTTCTAAAACCTTGTTCTATAATTTATTTGAATTCTTTGTTTTTAATATATATTTTGTAGAGGCTAACAAAGAAATTCACCAGCACTTGGGCCCACCGACTGAACGGCTCGCACTCCATGTCCTCAGGACCCAAGGCATCATTCCAGAGCATGTGGAAACCAGAACACTCTACAGCACCTTCCAACCCAATCTGTCTCAGGTTTTTAACTTCATGATCTTCTCTCAACATGCAACTCTGAACATTTGTGTTGCTGAAACAAATCTTGGAGGTAGCTTGGTATGTAAAGGATAAACATGAGTATTTTGTGGGAAAATTATCAATGACTCGGAGTGATGTAGGCTGTAACCACAAGTTGATTATTTTCCAATATAGGCACATCCTGAAATTTTATTCCTCTTGTATTGTAGCTCTTTGGCAAAGATTACAGTTAATTTATTAATGAACATGTCCTTTTAATGTTTAAATGACACATTGGTTTCTGTTATAGCAGCTATACAGTCGTTCCCTCACCTGCCACTTTTTCCTTTATTATGAAATGAATAAATGCAGTTTGTTGCTGAGGAACCATAAAATGCTAAAGGCTCTGTCTGGAATACTTTGAATACACTTACAACACTGACACTGCAGACTCCTTCCATAAAGTTTAAATAAAAACAAACAATACAGAGTTAAAAAAAAAACAAAAAACACTAATCTGTTTTAGACCTGTATGGTAGTTGTCCCTGTGAATTAGCTTTTACTATACAGATGTATTGGCTCAGCACATGAATATAAACCTGTGATTTTGAATTGCAGCTGGTACACCTGTTTTCTGACCCATGGGATTTGAGATTTCATTAGAACAGTGGTATAAATGGATGTAATGTTGACTATGCTAATCTGAATTTGTGCTCTTTGTTATAGGGAAGTCTTCAAATGTGGGTAGATATTTTCCCCAAGAGCCTTGGACTTCCCGGACCTCCTTTTGATATTGCCCCACGCAAGGCTAAAAAGTAAGGAAAAGTTACTCTTGATTATTAACCTTTCTCAAAGGTGCTCAAATAACTTCTCGTTCCATTCTTTTCCACCAGGCATGTGTTGCGTGTCATCATTTGGAACACAACTAATGTTATTTTGGATGAAACCAGCATCACTGGAGAGAGTATGAGTGACATCTATGTGAAAGGGTACATGCCTCACAGATTTGTCATCAAAGCTTGCTCAGGTGTTGGGGTTTTTTTTCCCCTCCTTCCGGGAAACACATTTGTTCTTTTGACTGTGTAATTCACAGGTGGATGGCAGGAAAAGAGGAGGACAAGCAAAAGACTGATGTCCATTACAGATCTCTTGATGGTGATGGAAATTTCAACTGGAGATTTGTCTTTGAGTTTGATTACCTGCCTGCTGAGCAACTGTGCCTGGTTTCCAAAAAGGTAATGCAACAACCAGTGGGGAAAGGTGACTAGTAGGTTCCAGTATTTATACCAGAAAAGTGATCTATAAATTGAGTGTTTATTTACTACAGTGATTGCTTTTGTGTGTTGCTTGGCAGAACAGGTTTGGGTTAGCTTGACATTGAATACAGCAGCCAGAATTGCACTACTATGACTCAAATTCGTCTTCCAAAATCTTTCTGGACATTCTTCTGCAATCCTGGGTGTTTTGGGGTTGAGATTCCAGACTGGGGGCTGGGAAAATGTACTGAAATTTAAACTTGTAATGTCAAAGTCTTGCTCAATTAAGTTTAAATATCCTGCAAGAATGAAAACTTGATTGAAATTACAAAAAGATGCTACTTTGAGATTGATGTAATAAAAAGGAATTGTTAATGTCCTGTTTTGGTATGAAGTGTAACATTTTATTGGTTATCTAGAAGTGTTTACGATGGTGATAAAATGACTGCACTGTTTTGCTTGAAACAATCATTAAGTCTCCAGGTTTGCTGCTCATATGCATGATTAACACTGCATAGTTTGCTAATGAATTAACCTGAAGTAAAATGACCAGGTAAGAAAACAGTACAGTATTTACCATTTGACTAGAACGTGAGTTGCCAGTTATGTTGGTTACTGGAATCAATGCTAGTCTAACCTGGCAATAGCAAAGGGAACCAATTGTTTAAATATAGCAAGTTAATGTCATCAAACATTACCTTAGCATGCAGTTTCAATATAAATGGAGCTCATTCCTTCTAGAGTGATGACTCCATTTTGTACAAATCTTTGCTTAATTCTGAATATTGTAACAGTTTACCAAAGTAGGGCCAGGAGCACTCATCCTCAACAGGTAGCATAGTCATAGCAGATTATACATAGTCACCATCCTTTATAGTTTTGATGGCATTCATTTAACTTGATTGAATGCCAAATGATTGGGCTTACTTTAGCATTCAGTTAAATATAGCATAAATGTGTGTGTATATATAAATTAATGTAAGGAGTAAAATTTGTTTCTTGGACATGAAGAAAGTATGGATTTTATTTTTCATATTACTTGAGAAATATAAATCCCTCAAAATAATACTTGAGCATACAGCTCACTCATGCTGCAGATGGCCTTGTGGACAGCCTAAAGATACACTTAAACCATGATGGCTTTGGATTGCAATTGCCATGATCCGTTTTACACTGAAGTCTGTCACTGACTCTGGGTTCCCTTTTGAATCTGGTTCCTTTCAGGTTTTCTTCCTTGCCATGAGCACTGGCTTGCTCATTAGGGATGAATTTATAAGTTTACTATTAATAGCCAGATTTTTGATATTTCTGTGAAGCTGCTTTCTGACTTTCTGTACAAATGGAATATAACTAACTGAAGTATACTAACTGTACTTTCCATGCCATTCCAGCTAACTAGTAAATCAAAATGCATTCAGATGTTTGTATATGAAGACAAATGCGAAGATATTTGATGCTTTATTTGAATGTTTTCTCTGAACAGGAACATTTTTGGAGTCTTGACAAAACAGAATTCCGAATTCCACCTCAGCTGATCATTCAGATATGGGACAATGATAAATTCTCCCTGGATGATTACCTTGGTAAAATGTTTGCTTACTGTGTGTCTGTCTGTATGGAGCATCTGACATTCTCTTGCTCATGTGGTAGAGGGTGCTAATGTGCTTTGTTTTGCAGGCACTGTTGAACTGAATCTACGCAATCTCATCTCCCCTGCTAAAATACCTGAGAAATGCAGCCTGGACATGCTGGACAACGTGACTAAAACACCCCAGAAATTTGACCAGTCCAAGTCCCTGTTTGCCCAGAAGTCAGTCAGAGGATGGTGGCCCTGTTCCATTGAAAAAGATGGAAAGAAGGAGCTTGGTGTATGTATAGTTTACACAATGCCATGCAATAGATGTATGTAATACTTTGTAATTCAAAAGTTTTAATCTGAGGGTTTTTTTTTTTGTGGGGTGTTTTTTGGGGGTTTTTTTTTTTTTTTTTTTGTTTAATGGCACAACATTTTAGGGGAAAGTGGAGATGACCCTGGAGATTGTGAATGAGCAGGAGGCAGATGAGAGGCCAGCAGGAAAAGGCAGGGATGAACCCAACATGAATCCAAAACTCAACCTACCCAAGTAATCACAAGCAGCCATCATGAAGTATTTAAAGTCCAATATAATGCTACCATTTGGTAACTTTTTTTTTTAATTATTTTTTTTATTCAATTAGCCGACCTGAAACATCGTTCTTCTGGTTCACCAACCCATGCAAGACCTTGAAGTTCATCGTGTGGCGGAGATTCAAGTGGCTTTTTATTGGCTTGATTATATTGCTATTAGTGCTGCTGTTCCTTGGAATCCTTCTTTATTCATTACCGGTAAGCACAAGATTGAATTTAGCCAATATAGTTCTATACTGAAGATGGCTTATTTCCATCATATGGCAAGCAATCCATTTTTGTGTTTTGCTCTTGCAGAACTACATCTCCATGAAAATTGTGCAGCCAATTAAGTGAGATGGACATCTGGGGTGGAGACACAGGAGCAACAGCATGCACGAATGCACATTTTGTATTAACGAATCCAAAATATTTTTAGGAAGCTATGCTAGTTTTACCACTCACTGCAGGTTATTATACAGGATTTTATATTGCACCACGCTTCTCTACAGGATTGATACGTTTGGCACCATGGTTGCAACAATGAGCTAGCTGTTTTTAAAAATGTATAGCAACCTTTTTTTGCAAGTCGGTTTACCGCTCACTGCAGGTTATTATACAGGATTTATATTGTTCCATCTCGTTTCTCTACAGGATTGACACGTGTTTGACACCATGGTTAACAATGAGCTAGCTGTTTTTAAAAAGTGTTTATCAACTTTTTTTGCAGATCGTTACTTATTTTATTGATTAAAGAGTTCTAAAAATCTGTATGTAAAATAAACTTTTTAAACCTTTTGAACCAAAGTTGTCTGCTTACAAAGGTCTACATGTGTACACATTACACCACAATCTTTAAACAATCAGCAGTAATGTGACCTGAATTTAAAGCGAAGATGCTATAAGAAATGAGCTTGTTCAGGTTTTTTTGTGCATAACTGGCACCTTTTAACATGCCTCAACTCAAACCAACAATAAGTCTCAACAGAAAAGCATTTGAGTGGGGAAAATCGTCACATTATCTGAATTGTCAATTTGTTACTCTACAGTACCCCCATAAGATGGGGGTTGTTTGGTTTTTTTTTTTTAATATAAATTTTGTGCAGGAGTTGCCTTGAACAGGTTAATTATCTTTTGTGCAAAGTTATCCGCAGGCTTGCTCATCAGGGATAGGCATATAACTACATTTCCATATATTTAAACATATGCACTGATGGACATGTTATGCTTGATTACACTTTAACACTATAATTCATTAGCCTTATACACTGCTTTAAACATATGCACTTATGGATATGTTTATGGTTAATTAGCCTTTAATTGGACATGTATTGTAAAGCTGCTTTGCGACAACATTCTTTTGTTAAAAGCGCTATACAAATAAAATTGAATTGAATTGAATCTTGTGTCGATGCTGTTGAAATAAAGCAATTAATGGCACCATGTTTCAAAGACTTGAAGGTAAACTTGTAAAAGCAATAAATGAAATATCCCCATGTGGTCTTCAAAGCATAGGCCCATCATACAGATATTAACTTGTTCCTGCAAGACAAACAACCTGTACATATCTTGTTCCCACAAGATGAGTGCATAAATGGGTGGAGCACAGCAGGAACTAATTAGTTTGTGTACAAAATTAAAGAAAAAAAAATCAAGTCTTTAGGCACTCCATAGACTTGAATCCTAACATTAAATGTCCAATATGTAGGATTCAACCAAATGAATGCCCCTCTCCCCCCTTCTTTTCGAAGCATGCATTAAAACTTACTCTGGACTTCAGGTGCGTGTAGCGCACACATCCAAATACTTGCATTTATGCGTTGCTTTTTCTGCTCTAAATGAGTATAATCCTTAATCAATTTCAAATTTAGGTTTGCAAACTTGTTAGCCAGCACCACCAGACCCTGATTCCTCTTACTTTTTCTTTATTGTCTTTACATTACATTACGTTGTCATTTGGCAGATGCCCTTATCCAGAGCAAATTACATTTATTTCATTTATACAACTGAGCAATTGTGGGTTAAGGGCCTTGCTCAATGACCCAGCAGCAGTCTTCCTTAGAGTTTCACGCTGCTACTTGTAAAAGTGCAAAATATGGAAGGTACTCTCTAGAGGTTTGTCCATTTTGGGCTACTGTAGCAGTGCAACATGGCAGCTTTGTAGAGGGGGACCTGCACCTTATGTAGATATGAAGGGTTCATTCTACGGTTACAGAAGCACCATTCATAGTTGTAGGCAACTGTACACCAGTGAAAACATACGATTTTTATATGTAATTTCCGCTAGCACCCTTAAAATCCCACACAGTGGACCTTTAAAAGATTCCATTTTTGGTTTTATTGAGCATGCAAATATCGGTCTATATTTGGGCGGAGCCTCATTTGCATAAACGTTAATTTAAAAAAATATTTTTTTAATAAAAAAAAAAGACGTGTAAGAATACGAGGGACCATCTGGCAAAGATTAATGAGATGCATTTTTGTTTGTTTTTTGTTTTGTTTTGTTTTTAAAAAAATAAAAAGAGGGATTTTATGCTCTTTTTTTTTTTTTTTTGTCCTGCCCTGCACTTTAGCAAACAGAATGGTGGCCTGAGTGCTTTGTCGTGTCAAGCACATTTATTTTGCCAAGAGGGACACTGTG
>JAQMCW010000006.1:5212275-5225941 GCA_030068335.1 Chrysichthys cranchii
ACGGTAGCTCCGGCATATGACAAGTTACGGGGGTGGGACCAGGATATTCTTGTAGCCAACAAGGAGACCTTTCCAACAGTATATAACACATCCGGGTACTGCCTAGGGAATCTTGGGGAAATTGAGTGCGTAATCGTTGCGCTCTCGATGCGCGCAACGCGAGGTTAAATGTTTCGCCGGGGGGGGGGGGGGGATTTCACGCGGCACACCTGACGACCTCTCATGGCACACTAGTGTGCCGCGGCACACCGGTTGAAAAACACTGGCCTACATAACCCTGTAATAGCAATTCATTGTTAGTTCTCCATCACTGGTGTTTGGTCATTATTGATGAAAAATAAAATTAGCTTGTAAGTCAATATCAACCCACATTGAGCAACATTTAGTTAGTAGTCTTAACTACACAAAGACTGGTAAGAATTGGCAAGTTCACTAGGAGAGTGAGAGTGAGTCAGATATAATCAGCAAGAAGGAAATGGGTTAATTGGATTTGGGCTTTTTCTTACTGATGAGATGAGGGTTGGTGGGAAGCTAGCAAATGAGGGAAGTCTGATTTTTATCCTGATTTGTAGAATTTGTGGCACCCAGATGTAAAGTCATTTTGTATCTAAGGAGATAATGATCGCTTTATAGAGCATACTACGCACAATTGCTCGGTGACATCAGCAACGCATGGGCGATAATGCTGGTGGTTACAAGGCAGGTTCTTGGCAAAAGCTGAAAGGTTTTGCCCTGTGACATTAACACTGTCCTATTTTATCTTCATAACATTTCTGTAAAACCACAACAGCAGCAAATGATTTATTTTAAGAGTCCCAAATATTTGGTGCCTCAAATTGCTTATTGTGCCACTAAATGGTTTGTCTCTGCATCTTAGGGATCTTACTCTTTAGTCATGCTGATTAGTGCTGAATATGTGGTTTGGAGCATTGTCTTGATTTGGCAGTGGTGGGATTAATCTGCATCTACATGCAGTGCAGCACATCCAGTGTGTACATTCATTAGGTTTGAGGATCAGATATGGTTTGATCCATATGCTGTATTTACCCAAAAGATTTTTGAAGGAGCCATTATTGTTTTCTAGAAAACTAAGTGCAAAACTAGAGAAGGTAATATCAGACACCATGCAGGTCCATGCTGATCAATTACATTTGGGGTAATTGAGTGAAATTTTAATAATATTAATTTACATAAAGAGGCACTATAGAATGCCTACATTACTACTGTTTCTACTACTACTCCTCCTTTCAGCTGTTCCCTTCAGGGGTCGCCAAAGCGAATCGTCTGTCTCCGTCTAAGTCTATTCACTGCATCCACGTTTCTCACACCAAATAACTTCATGTCCTCTTTCACTACATCCATAAATCCCCTCTTTTGGTCTAACTCTAGGTCTCCTGCCTGGTGGTTCCAACCTCAGCATCCTTCTACTGATATATTCGCTATCCCTCCTCTGTACATGTCCAAACCATCTCAGTCTGGCCTCTCTAACTTTATCCCCAAAACATTTAACATGCGCTGTACCCCTGATGTACTCATTTCTTGACTACAAATACACAGGTGGTTACATGTGCCTGAAGAGCATATGCTTTCCGTATGCTTCCTTTAGATCAGACACTCCATGCGGACCACAGCTTCTCTCTCAACAACAGTGGCACGCATGTGGCTCAGACTCAGACCTCCACCGTACACAGCAGCTTCTTGTGCAATAACTGCGTGGCCAGCCACTCTGACAGGAGAGATGCTCTCCAAGCCTACACCTCCTCCAAAACCTGCTCCTCCTCCTCCTGTTCATACTCCTCAGCCGCTCTGCACGGCACCGCAGTGGATGGAGCCACCTCGGCTGCCAGCACGGCCTTCTCCTCTCCCCACACCACGGTGTACAGCCGAGAGCGGAGCCGCCGACACAGAGCTGGTGAGGGATCTGTGTTCTCTGTAACATACTGCCAAGGTGTGGGTGTCTGTTGTGCTCTTTTGAGCATTTTAAATTTCCTTTTTTATGCTCCGCACAAGCTGCACGTTGAGTCCTGCGGGTTTGATGTGCTAATGAAAAACACCATGCTTATGTGTTCTATGGTCAGCAGCCAATATGTGTCGGGGCATAATTGAAGTGAGCAACCACACTCCCATCATTTAGAGTTCCTGTTCTCGTAATGCTAATCTTGGATTGATTTGAGTTCATACGTTTGTATCTCGACGCTGGTTTTATAAAGGGATTTTATTAGATGGTCAAATGTTGTATTAAAAGTTATTGTGGAGCATTGTTTCATTATCTAGATGTGTTTTTAATATCTGGGTGTGGTTTTCCTGTAGGTGTGCTTGGAATGGTCTCGGAGACCTTCCTGCATTGCAGCAGGAGAGTCTGTACCTCTGTAATGTATGTATTTACCATACTCATGCAGAGTGTTCTCAAGCCCTGCCAACTAGGCAAAGGTACCAGATTTCCATCTGCCCCTCAACTCTACTTGTTCTCTGTCTGCAGTCTTCCTGTTTTTACCAGTGCACTCTGGTCTTTTAATTTATTTCATAGCTGGCTCCCTTTTTCTTTTCACTGGAACTTCTTGTCTGGTTCATGGTGTTATCTCTGAATTTTTGGCCCTTGTGTTACTTTCTCTCCTATGACTGTTGGATTTTTAATGGCCAGATTAGTGACGGGGGTGTTAATTTCTTACTGGCACCCAGGTTTTTTTTATTTTTTTTTAAATGAATGCATTTAGTAGTGTGTAAGCAGGTTGGAATGTAACCATGACCGAGCGTGTAAACATTGGGCCTTTTTATGCTATGCGATTGGGAAGGATGAGAGGAAGCGGAGAATCCAGACAGTGTACCTACATTTCGCTGAAAGTTTGACAGCACCTCCTCTATCCTGGGAGTAATAGGACACTTCCAGCAAATTAAAAACTAGCGAAACCCATTCTAATTATCTATCATTTAGGTATGAGGAAGGAAAAGCAGTGGATATATATTGGCGTGAGTGGTCATGATGAAAGTAAAATAAGTGACCCGTGTTATGGGGAGGGACTTGCAGAGGAAACACCATAATGCCTTGACCGTTATCATCATCATCATCATCATCATCTATCTGATGGTGAAAAAGAAATGCAGAGTTCTCATCTTGTCATAATGAGTGTTTTCCCATGATCTCCTTTCCTGTCAAAATGTGACTTGTGTATTTTACTTGACTAACGCGCTTGGAATGACTTCTGTCCTGTCAGCACCTCGGACTAGGGTTCACGCTGCATGCAAATCCGTGTCCGCACAGCAACCCTGCTAATACTCCGATTCACAGCCTTCTTTAACCGCTTTCTTCAACTTCACAGTTTTTTGTTCATCAAGAAATCTTTCTCATGCTGTTCGTGCTCCTGTTTCTGTGTGTTTATATGTTGAAGTAAAGAAAGATATAAGTTGCATTTGTGTAACGCATGTTTGTCCATGTGTTTGTGTTGACCTCGATCTCTCTCCAGTCCTGCTGTGCTCACTGACAGACTGGTGTGTGAGGGTGTGCAGGAGGGCAGGTGCCTCCTCAGCTGCAGCCCTCACACTGCTGGCTCGGTTTATCGGGCTGAGGAAGACCAGCTGTGGCAGTGCTAACGGAGGTAATAATGGAAGCTTGGGCACTGCTCTCTCTAACCACTTTTGATTCTTTGTATGAATGACAATACATCAGACCTAAAAGTTTTTTCTTGGACAGGTTGATCACGGATTTATTTTTCTTCCCTTCTGGAGCGCCTGCAGTTCTTGTTAACTTCTGTCATTTTTCTAATCTGAGCATCTCCTCTGGGTCTTTTCTGTCCCGTCACCTGTCTCCCGTTTCCGGTGTCGACGCTGAGCTGTCCTCCGAGTCACAGAATGATCTGCCGATTCAAATTCTTTTCATTCTGTATCATCTACTCCACCGTTTCAAGTCCTGTCATTTGCACTTTTCACCCATCAGCCACTTCTGCACCACGTCCAACACAATTTAACCCTTCCGGTAGAAGAGCTGAGCTTGACGTATTTCACATAAACAAATGGCTCCCTCTCTCCTGTGGGCATTACCTTGGTTACATGCAAATCCTCTTTGCAAGCATCCACCCCTGCACGTCCTGCGCTCTGATCAGAGGGATAAAAGCAAAGACTGCAGGCAGAACTGAGGGAATGGAGTGATTTTATTTTTTTGTTTTGTTTTTGTTGTGCTGGTTTTCTGTAGGTCATGCTAGTTACTGTGGAACCATGAACATAAATGAAAAGGTGACTCAAAAGGACCTGCACACTCTTAACGGCCCCCTGTGTAAGTACGGCTCTACGTTACGCTTCTCGCTGTTTCTCTCGCTCTCGCTCTCACTAACACAACATGAGATTAGATGCTCCACACAGTATTGAAATCTGCTTCCTGAAAACTTGCCGTCTGGCTTTTTGTGCATTGTTCTCGGAAACTTACCGAATCTACTACCTGTGGTATAGGAAGCGTTGTAGGTGTGTTGATTAGCTTGCCTGGCATAATGCTCAACAGGAGATGAGTCATGTCCTCGTGCACTGCAAACAAAACCTACATGATTCACCCCAACACATGACAGCAGAGCTTAAGCAGACTTTTGCATTTGTTCACAAAGCCACCTTTGTTCCGTGTATCTGTGGCAGATCAAAAACTGGTTCGATTTTGTCTGTAACATTTACAATGATTTACTTGGTGTTTTATTTAATCTATTTTACGTGCATGATTTGTATCTTTTTATACCTTCCATGTTGAATCCCAACAGGCGACGACTGCAAAGAGAAGCAGACTTCGAGGACAGTCCCGGTCTCCACAGGGTCTTCCAAAGCCCCGTGGTTAATAGAGGCTCTGTTGGTCCTTGTAACATTCACAGGTTTTGTACTCACTGGTTCTTATAGTCTGTTCCAGTTTTGCTTCATGTTCTCAGTAGCCATTTACGCTGTGTATTGGAGCTGAAACTGTGTTTATAATTGTATCAATAAAGCATAAATAACTTTGCTTTCCTCCGTCGTTGATGATGTCCAGGCAGCCGTGTGTTAAAGGCGGGCCAGGACGTTCTTTCAGCAGGCTGGTTTATCGTGAAGAAGAGTCTTTCTGTTCTCTATTTGGCTGCAGTGTCTCCAGGTCATTATGATGGGATTTTTCCAGCTTCTTCCAAAATCCCCTGCATGAGATGTTGTATCCAGCTGCAAGACTCCTGGGCATTTATCTCTGTCCCTAACCCCTTCTAATCCTGTTTCAAAATACTGTACCTTTGTCGATTCTGTAGCATGCAGTTTCTTGGTAACATCAGCGAATCATTCTAGTCTTTGGAAGCATGAACTGTTAGTCATCAGTAAAAACCTTCAAGGCGGGTTGCCTTGACTTGGCAGGGGGACAGTATTTCGCTTTTGTGAACGACTCCAGCTTTGTCGGTTCTAAGATAGAAAGAAAGGCATTGCTTTGTAGCTGTTTAGTTAAAGCCACAATTGGGCAATTCAGAACTGCCATAGTAGTCATGACTCTGAACTTTCTGATGTACTGGCGTGAATAACAAGCAGTGGCTTCAGGAGAGTGAACACTTAGTGATTTTAAAGAAACTCTCTCTCTTGATATGATTATGATTATTTATATGGCTGAATTGACCTCCAGTTGTGGCTATAAATGTACTAAAATCAAATATTATTGAGTCCTTTGGCATGATGTACTTTCCTCACACAGCAGTACATGCCAGAGCTAAATCTTGGCTGTAGTGTGTAAGGTGACTGTGCTTTTCTCTCTAACACATTGACTAACACAGCGAAGTGAAGGCGTGGCTTCCTATTCCTCCTTTCGGCTGATTACTTACTGTAATCTCTGTGGCCGCAGCCCCTGCAAACTCCCTTACCCATTGTGCTCATCTTCTCTTTGGCCTGATTTATTGTGTGTGTGTGTGTGTGTGCACATGTGCAGGCAGTGCAGCTTCAGGGGCGGTACAGTGGCTGGGAACGGCATGGTACCAGTTGGTCATGCTCATGTCTCTGCTCAACGTCTTTTTCTTGACTAGGTGAGTTTTCGTTGTCATTCTTTTTCAGGCAGAGATTTGTATCTGTGCATGTAGCAGCCTGTTGGTTTCCCTTTGAAATTGCATTTGGATGTTAATTTCTTTGTTTCGCTTTGTATTTTTAAAAACAAATTTAAAGACTAAATTCATGCACACACAAACGGAACATTTTAAGGGCAATGCTGTACCGCATATTTGTATCGCATAAATCATGGGACATGGGCAATATTGTTTTATTATTGATGGCATTGTATTGTCTCGTGCACCATATAATCTACTGAACAACATGAGTGTCAAAGTATTATACAGTGTTATTACAATTATTGGCACTTTTTTTTTTTTTTGTTTTGTTTTTTTTTTTTAAAGTGGATTTTTCTAAGTGACTCTGCTTCATCTCAGACTGAAAAACTATGGAAACATCCACATTTCTTGAGGGATGAAGCTACTTCACAAAAACACTTTTTGCTAATGTTTACAGGGGTGCCAATAATTATGGAGGGCACTTTATATGATGGCACCATTAGGAAATGTACGTTTTATTTCGTATTAAATTTATTTTGTTGAGGTGTATCGTTTATTCAGAGCTCTTTTCCTGCATAAAGCATAATAACACGGGTCTTCTGGCTAAAATTAACTTTTGATGGATTTTCATATTTCACTAAATGAACATTGGAGCTATAAATATTTGAAAGTGGATTTTTCTGCCTTCAAATTCAGTGAAACTTGTTTTGAGACGTGTTTAATGCACGTAATGCCTTTCTGCAGGATCCTGCCTCTACTTCAGAAACTTTTCCTGATTGTTCTTCCCTTTTTGCTCTCCCTTGGTGAGTTCAGCTGCGCACCTGCAATCATGTTTTTATTTAGTTGAATTAATAAATACCCGAGAAGCTCAGCTGTCCGTTTCATCTTCTCTATCCTAATCCGTTTTCTTCTGTTTAGCCGTCCTGTGGTACTGGGGAATGTTCAGCTTCGCGACCATTTGGCCTGTAGCAAACGTGACCCAAGACTCGTCCATAAAGGAAGGCATTAATGTTCAGCCTGATATCACCGTATCAGACACAAACATTGAGGTTCAACCTGATCTCACCATATCCGAGACAATCCCTCAGGTAAATGAAGATCCTATATGTTAATTTTCCCTATAATGTTGAACCCCTGCCAAATTAAAGTTGCTGTGGCCTGAGCAGGAGCCGCCGGTTGTATCCAAGGTCGATTCTGAACGACTGGCACGGATAGAGCAGAGCCTGGGGTTGCTGTGGGACAAGGTGACGGCGTCAGGTGGGGAACATGAGGAGCGGCACGCCGAGGTGCTCAGTCTGTGCAGCTCACTGAAAGAAGAGCTGCATACAAACACGGATAAAGAGGCCCTGAACCAATGGGTGGGCACGATCCTAGAGCAGAGACTAAGACTGCTGAGAGAAGAGATGGAAAAGGAGACTGAGTACTCGCAGAAGGTACGTCTGTGAGGAAACTAATCCTGTATTTTGCTCTCAATAATGGAAAATTAACTGTCGTTATGACAGGATAATTAGTTATAGAGCACTTTGCTTTTGTCTTATTACTCCAGCATCAGGAAGAGTTTGAAGCCGGGCATCAAACTCCAGACCAGGAGTCACGGCTAGCCAAGATCGAAGCTCTTCTTCAGGAACTGGCGCACAAAACGGAGGTATTAAAATGTACTGCCTCATTCTAATCATGTCTCAGTACTTGCATGGCTTGTATAACTGAATGTGTGTGTTTTGATATTTAAAGGAGTTGCAAACAAGACAAGAGACTGAAACACAGCCTACAATCAGGTCAGTCTATTGTCGTACCATAATTAACATAAGACTATTGGAGCTATAAAATGTCTTTTACTTACTGCAAAAAAAAAAATTTAATTACTTAACATTTACTGCCACAAACCAAGACACAGCATCAGCAGCGGTGCTGTGCTCTGTGTTCATATGATGTAAGCTAGCTGTTCTCAAGCTGAGGTCTCCGAAAAGTTTCAGAACTAATTGGTTGCGTCCAAGTTTGTAAGAATTAGCATTATTACAATTAACTATCGCACATTACGGCCAACCTGTGCCGACTTAATAAGCTGTAATGTCATCAAAACTGTCACGACTGTTATCGTGTTGAGTCTGGTTCCTCTCAAGGTTTCTTCATGTCGTCTCAGGGAGTTTTTCCTTGCCACCCTCACCTCAGGCCTGCTTGTTAGGGGTAAATTTATAAATTCCTATGTTTAAAACGTATGTCTGGAATTTAAATATTTCTGTAAAGCTGCTTTGTGGCTGTTGTGTCTGTTGTTGAAAGTACTCTAGAATTAAAATGAAATAGAATTTATGGTGTGTTGAGCTGCTGAAAAATAGCAGGTTTCTGGTACGGCAAGGTCATACTCCAACTGAAGGTGATTATGTACTTTTGATTTGCTGTTAAATCTCAAATTGCTCACATTTGCTTCATGCGCTCTCATTCAGACAAAAACGTTATGGAGAACTTATAACTTGGGGATTCTTAACAATTGCACAGTGTTGGTTTTTGCTTCAGCTGAATTTGCTGTGGTGTTCAGCTGAGCTACTAGGGAAGTTTTGTGGTAAAGTGTCTTAATCACACTTGAACGTGACTTTCTGTGTAGTGGGGAAATGGACAGCGCATCTCACGCGATTTTGCTGGCACAAGTGCGCAAGCTGGAGGAGGCACTGAGCATCATCAGGGCAGATCTGCAGGGGGTGACGGACTGTAAAGGAAGGTGCGAGCAGCTGGATTCGCTTCATGACACAGTAAGTCATATGCCTGTTACTGCTTGCATCTTTACCGCGGCGTTCATGTCATGTGGCCTGATGGTATTTCTTTCTAGTGGCAGTAATTGTGACTGTGCCAGTTCTGATTGCCTTCCAGATATCTGCACAGGTCAAAAAGGAGCTTCAGGTTCTGCTGTACGGCAGCGAGCAGGAGGACATGAAGCTGTCAGGTTCTTTGATGCAGTGGCTTTCCACTCAGTTTGTGAGCAACTCGGACCTGCTGGCCTCACTCGCTGCTCTCGAGAAGAGAATTCTGGGCAACTTGTCACTTCAGATTGAGGAGATGCAACAAAAGCCAAGTGAAGAGATAATCACGCAGAGTGTCCGGCAAGCCACTGAGCAGTCCGGCTTGTCGGAGGAGGTAAACATGTCATGAGTGGTGGTGCCCTAATATGACACAATATAGATCATTCCTGAGCACCTTCACTCACTCTAGGTTTTTTTTTCTTTTTCCCTCATTAGGATGTCCAGCTGATTGTGCAGAATGCTCTGAAGCTCTACTCTGAGGACCGCATTGGCCTTGTGGATTACGCTCTGGAGTCTGGAGGTACAGTATCGAAACCACGCATGCAATAGTGATGGCTTGAGAGGAACCCTGACTAAGCGGTGTGGTTTTGATTATGAATTAATGTTGCAGTCTGTGAATGTGCTGATGGATCAGTTTTAATTCAGAGCAGGTTCTGCGAGGAGTGGAATATGACCTCCCATTTTAACTGTAAAATATGCAGCTATGTTTGAGAGAGTTCCTAGGAACCAAAACATCTCCTGTTTACACAAAACTCATCACTGTTGGTTTGTGCTTTACTGTGAATCTGAAATGGATACAATACAATGGTCTGATTTTAATATAAAAGCATTTGCATTAAAGAAAACATAAAATAAATACATGCAGCTGTTTATACACAACTCCATTCCCCTCCCCCCCGAACTACAGCCAGTGTTCTCTAAAACCACTTTAAATTAATATAGCTTTTTATTTATTTACACACACTGTGTGCTCTTCACACACGCACAGACATGCGCGCACACGCGCACTTCTTGAGCCAGCTCAAATTTCCTTCCACGTCCACAAAGCTCCACCCCAGGACCAAATTTGGCTTGTGGAGTACATTGCAGCTCAAGTTACCAAACTCAAATATGGTGTGGATTAGTTCAATTATAAGAATTGCTATCATTAATCATAGCAGAATAATAAGAAACTGTTGATCTGTCTATACAAGAAATATTAATTATGCTTTACCTTTTAACCAGCATTGCAGTTCTTGTATAGAATTTGTTAATAAAGCTGTTGGCAGCAGGCACCAATTTGTGTGTTTGCTGATTCAATGAAAATTTTCATTTTATCCTGATTGACTTTAATGTCTTGTATTGGTATAGAAATACTCTGCTTATCAGAGCTTTGAGTTATTATATTAGCATTTAATTTTTGCCCACTCAGGCTTTGAAGGAACACGGAGTTATAGTACTAACGTGCTCTAAGATCTGCCCATTACGATTAACGACGAATGGGTTTCCCTTATGCTGAGTGACAATTTTATGCAGGTACTCTTCTTGGCAGGAAATGCCATTGAGGAGGGTCTGTAAAATAACTATCAAAACAATTCCAGCCAAGATCCAAATAGATTTGTAAATAGTGGTGTATGTATATAACTTGTCAAAAAACTGTTAGAAATTGAGACAGATAAAAAAAAATGTGGTGACTATAAATTTGAGTAAAATAAAAATACTCTAAAGTGTCATTTATTAGTTACACATGGCACCACTGCTTGAAGCAGTTTATCACAAAATTTATACTTGAATCCTTTCTGTTCTGTATGCCTCACTTTAATTTTCTTATTTGGAAGACTTGAATTTTTTTCCCCCATTTAATAAATGATTGAGCTGTGAAGACTTTTCCAAGTAGTTGTGAAAAAGAAAGCGTTCAATTCGATAGTTAAAACTGAGGAATCGAGGTTCGATTTCTTCAGTACAGGTCCTACAGCTGCTGTTTTTGAGTGGTCTGGAAAATGTAACACGTAAAGTCTAAGCTGCGTGATGATATGTATGTATGTGTTCGTGTTTAGGTGGCAGCATCCTGAGCACACGTTGCTCTGAGACCTACGAGACGAAGACTGCTCTGATGAGCCTGTTTGGTTTTCCTCTGTGGTATTTCTCCCAGTCTCCTCGTGCAGTCATACAGGTAAGCTGTGTTCTTATTCAAGGTGCTTACGTTACACACACACACACACACACACACACACACACACACACACACACACACACACACACATAGCTAAACAACTTCAGACTAATTTCCTTCTTTCTTTTTTTTTTTTTTGTTGCTTCTCGGTGTGGTGTGTTTTTTAATAAATCTCCCACATCAGCCAGATGTGCATCCTGGTAACTGCTGGGCGTTTAAGGGCTCCACAGGCTATCTGGTGATTCGTCTGTGTGTGAAAATCCTTCCGACAGCCTTTTCCCTGGAACACATCCCCAAAGCGCTCTCACCTACTGGCAACATCACCAGCGCCCCACGCAACTTCACAGTCCATGTAAGGCTCAATACTGAAACCAGACTACCGTCGACTTTTTTTAATTGATGTTTGAGAGATTGCATTAGCCAGGCTCAGTTTGGCATGTAATCTAAATGCGGATAAAAAAAAAGATACATTTTTACCATTAATCTTACTATCATGACAAATGCATGGATGTTTGTCTTCAAAATGTATTGTTGCTGTGCAATATATTAGAATATCAGTAGACCATGGTGATGTTTGTGTCTGGGTGAATCATGCTGGCCATGCTATCTATTCGGACAGGATTGCAGTCTGGTTTATGGCATAAACGGTGCTAACATCTTTGTAGCTGTCAAGTGTGGTCATTGGAAGAACTTAAGAAGAGCCATAATGTTTGCTGCAATAAAATCATCCATATTAGCACTCAATTTCCATGAATTGGCTCAAATTAGTGGGGGAAAAACAACTGTGTTAATTGAACACTTTATATTATTCATTATTTAGAGATAACATATGAAATGTGTTTATACTGACTTTTAAATTATTATTGGTCATATAAGTATCAGCATCTGTATAGTTATAGTTTTGGTATATAAAAATTCTTAAGATGCTATTAAAGATGCTGAATCTTTGCCCTTAAGCATAACATCATTGTTATGCAACTCATTTGAGAGTCTACTTGGTGAAATATCAGTCTCCGATTTAAAAATATTTAGGTGTCCTTAAGCATATTTGATGATTGTGTGCTTTATTTAAAAAATTTTTTTATTGGAATGTGGTTTCATCTGAGGTAACACATTATTCAAAAACCGAAGAAGGATGTTGAAGTGAATTCTGTACGAGTGACTTTCTTCTGGCGTTCTTTAAAGGGTCTGGAGGATGAGCAGCAGGAGGAGGGGCAGCTGCTCGGGCAGTACGTCTATGAAGAGGATGGAGATGCTCTGCAGACCTACCCAGTCATGGTGAGGGCAGCGCATGACATATTTTAGTCATATTTGGATAGGATTAGAGTTACATGGGGTTCTGGAGTAGTTTCCAGTAATTTTACAGATGCTCCTCTGATTTTATTTCTGTCCGGATCATCCATGTGGTGTTCTCAGTCTTCCTCTGAGAAAATTACAGGCTGAAATGCCTACTTTTTTTTTTAAAGCAAACTTGGCGTCCATCTAATTATTTTGTCCTGTACAGATGCATGTTTGTGACTTTCTATGCAGATGCACAGTGTGTGTTGGGGGGGGGTTGGAGTGCTGCTTCTTGCCATAAGTAGTCCCTTCATGTATACATCACTAAGCCTGGATCAGATATTAAACACCACCTGAATCCTGAAATGAGAAATAGATGCTCTAGAACAGGGGTGCCCAATCCGTCGATCGCGATCGACCGGTCGATCGCCTGGCATTAAAAAAAACAAAAAAAAAATCACCTGGCAACCCGACACTTGGAGCCCCCGGCACGGCTGCACGCGCATGCGTTGCAACCCATGCGTCACCAGCCTATCATCTGTCCTCACTAAGAAATATGTCACTTGATTGACATACAGGACAGCCAATGTGACACGGGCAGTACCCGGAAGTGTTATATACCGTTGCTAAAGATTTCGTTCGTCCGTATGCAGCACATTACATTTTCATTTTCTGGTTATATTTACACATTGTCTGATGTGATGACACTGACTTACAGAAGGCCTTTTGTTAAAACCAGAATGATTAGTTTATTGTTGGCCTGGAATAGCCTTCTGTTAATCACTTTTGTTTTTAGCCTTAGTAGGCTTGCTATAAATCTGCAGAAGAGAGAATTAAACCTGCCTCCAAATTGATTACACTTTCATGGAAATCCAATTTAAGAGATATTGGTATCGGTAAGTACACAAATAAAAATACTCGTATTGGTTTGTAAAAAAAAAAGTGGTATCGGTGCATCCCTACTATCAAATATAATAATGAATGTCACGCAAACACCTGGGTTCATCAGAATTACAACCCACAAGAACCTCACTACTCTTGTAGTTTTAGTTTTTGCATTTGTCCAGATGCGATAGGTTTTTTCAGTTGAAGTTCTAAAAAAAAAAAAAAAAAGGCAAATCACATCAGAATAGGGCTTTAGATGACATGTATGGTTTTGGTGTTTAAATGATTAGAATCGCAGGATGGCAACCACGATGAGACGTGCACATACAGTCTAGGCCAATGATTCTAAAGCACTATGCGCAAGATGAATTACTGGCCGGAAAATACGTTGATAATCAGGAAGTACGTAAGTTCGACAAGGGAAACTTGCGGCATTTTTCTGAAATCGTCTTGTTTCTTGTTTAGACATATTAGCCTTGTTTGCATTATGAGAAATTATGACATCCTGTGTTAAGACGACATCAATAGATTATTTGAGCGGATTG
>JAQMCW010000006.1:5226041-5239125 GCA_030068335.1 Chrysichthys cranchii
TGCTTGAATAACTTTGGACAGTTTAGCGTATGTTTTCCAAGAGGTGGCGCTAGCCGTTGTTTGCTGAAAGAGATAAGTTACGGTGGGCTTATCAAAATGGCATCCACGGTGGTACTTCTGCCTATTGCGTAAGTGATCCATCTTGCTCCGCTGTAGAATCTTTGGTCTAGGCTACATGTGACGTAGGTTAGGTAATGCATTTGTACTTTTTACTATGACCAGTGTCAAAAATCCTCCAAAAAAAAAGTGGTAAACTCCCATTTTAGGTCACCTGCTGTTAGTTTTGAATGTTGTGTAATTCTGTCAGTTTCTTTCCATGTCATTTTTCTACTGCATCTATTTTAGTCAGTTTCTGAATTATGATTTTCACTGGGCTAATGGTTAATCTCAAACCTCCTGGTGTCTTCCTTTACCAGCTCTGTGAAAGCTCTATTTTCTGTCTTTTGACTGCTTTCTTTGAGATCCCATTGATTCTGAACGTTTCTGCTCACGTCACAGTGCTTACGACTTGCATCCTGTTTAACATTTTGTAAATTTAAATCTGGAGTAAATGGATGAAAAGCCCACAGTAAACATGCGTTTCCTGTTTAGGTTATTAGCCGAGACTCACTGGAATAAACTACCTAGCCCAGGAGTTATTTCTAAAATTTGTGAACGTCCAACGATGTTTAAGTATTCAGAGAAACCGCTAGCATAATTAAATGGCTGAATGTCTCTTAAAAAGATTTTCTATCTTGATGATCTGCCTTTGGGTCAACAATTTATATAAAGCAGGTGATTGCATTACATAAACCCAAACAGGACCTCAGGCATGTCAGTTGAAATAAAACTTTCAGGTTGCTATAAAAAGGCTTGATTGTCATGTTTTGTTAGAAAGACTAAATAATGATAGATTTCAGTTAACTAAAGAATATAAACATGATGTGAATAAAACGTATGTAGTGGGAGTTATAAAAATTAAGTGTGTAATGCACTTGGTAAGCTCCCAGAAAAACAAAATGTTTTGTATGAAAAAGTATTGTTGGGACTATAGAGGATCTGAACTTGAGCACTTGGCTGCATCTAATTTTTTTTTTTTTAATTATTATTCTGATGTATTTTACCATATGACAAGATGATCTGCTTGAATGAGCCCCTTTATTTATTGAAAAAATATGGACTTGTAAATATGCTGGTTAATGAACTTTAGATCAAAGAGTGAGCATTGTGTGGTGTTCGAGCAACTGTTCCTGGACTGCAGCACTGCTAAATATGTCCCTAACAGTGTCCACTGAAAAACAGCCTCAAGTACTGTTTTCTACTGAACGAACCCTTTTTGCTCAGCCTGTTAGTATAGTGGGTTTCATAAATGTGAAATTAGGCTGAAGTCGAGTTACTAATCACATATTCTACAAGATTTTTTGCTATGGTGTAAAACTGCTATCTGGTGAGGTGTACGCACTTTAGATATTAGGCTAGTGATTCATCATTTCAGAACCTGTTAATGTCGTTTACATGATCATCTGATGCTTTCCAGGACAACAACACGGAAGCCTTCCAGATTATCGAGCTGCGGGTGCTGAGTAACTGGGGTCACCCGGAGTACACGTGTCTGTACCGCTTCCGGGTGCATGGCACGCCTGTACAGCAGTGATCAAACACTAAACTGGACGTGGACTTTCACAGAGGCGATACCGCACCACTCTGGCCCAATCTGGAAACACGTGACATGATTGCTTGCTTTAACCATCAGAGTATGGCCTCTGCGCTTTGCACTTCTGTATCTCTCAGACAATAAGAGTTAATCTCCATCGGGAACTTTATTTTTCCTCCTCTGTGTTATTTTACTTGGGCATGCAACACTGACACAGAGCGGCGAATTCGGCGTGGTCTGAACTGCACTGAACAACACTCAGTATGTTTAATCTAAACAAAATGGACTACAGTGTATTTTAAACCGCATGTTGTAAATATTGTTAATAGTTTGTCTGCTTTAAGTGCGTCTCTAATAATTTTGCATTTTCCTATATAGTGTAATGATTTTCAAGTGCCCAGCTAAGAGAGACTGTTATTAATCACTATTTATTTTTTTATGTATTTGTGTTGATCTTAGTAAGACTTTATATTGTGTATTTTTGTAAATGCTTTTCAAATCATTTTGTAATTATCGAGGGACCACAGGTTGGCTTTTGCAATGAAGTTATATTTTGTTTGTGTGGGATGTTCAAATAAAGAATAATTTTTTTAGATGCTTTGTGTAAAATTTATTTGTGATTGTAGTATTTTATGCAGATAGTAAGGGGGGTGGATACTGCCCCCAAAGCCACATGCACATTTACTCAAAGACTATAATTGACACTTTATCTGTAATTAATAGTAAATTAACTAGACATGGCCCCAGAGGGTTACATGATGCAAACTGGAACCTAACCATAAACACATTCTGGTAAACCAGTGATGTGTGTAATTTACAGTATGACCAAATGTTTGACCATCACACCCATATGTGGTTCTTCCCCAGACTGTTGCCACAAACTTGGAAGCACACAACTGTATAGCATGTCTTTTGTATTGTGGAGCATTACAGTTTCTCTTCACTGGAAGTAAGAGGACCTGTTCCAGCATGACTGCCCCTATGCACAAAGTGAGCCCTGACCTCAACCCCACTGAACACCTTTAGCATGAGTTGGAACACTGGCTGAACCTCAGGCGTTCTCACCCAACATCAGTGTCTTAACTCATTAATGCTCTCATCTTCTGCCGCTTAATCCTGTTCAGGGTTGCAGGTCTGGGGGCTGGAGCCAATCTCAGCTGACTTCGGGTACACCCTGGGCAGGTCGTCAATCCACCGCAGGGCCAACACACAGAGAGACAACCACACCTACAGACAGCCAATTAGCCCAATCGCCTCTGTACATGTCTGGACTGTGGGAGGAAACCCATGTGGACACGGGGAGCACATGCAAACTCCACGCAGAAAGGCACCCAGGTCGACCCCAGGGATCAAACCACAGCACCACCATGCTGCACCCCTCACTAATGCTCTTGTGTCTAAATGAGCATGAATCTCTACAGCCGCTCTCCAAAATCTAGTGGAAAGCCTTCTCAGAAGAGTGTAGGTTATTAGTGGGGATTATAAATCCTTACTCAAACAGATGTTCATAATTGTGCATAACAGGCCACTTTAACCCTGCTCTGGTACCATGGGGTCCATGTGACCCCAGCCCTTTTTGGACCATGTTTTTTTTTGGAAACTATCACAATTAGTGACCTTGCCTGCCACGCATTTTCTCGTAAGGCCTTCCTAAGTATGTGACACATGTTCAATAGTTTCAAAGTCTTTCTGCTTATTTTTTATTTAGATTTATTTTCACTTTGGGGTCAAATTGAGCCCATAGTTCCTTCAAAGTGAGAAAGGTATTTTCCCCCCTTATTTCAAGGTTCTGGGTGCACAGTGATGAATCTCTCCTTGGATTCAGAGAAAGATGGAGTTTCACTACAATAACAATAAACAATTTCACTCTTGTCCATTATTCCAAAGAAGAACAAGAGGGTCGTATTTCTGTCCACTATGCATTCCAAAAAAAAAAAAAGACATGCAGATACTGGGAAAGAAGAAATAAATGTGTTTTACAACCATGAAAAAGGTGGCGTGGACAGCCATGATCAAATGTACCCTGTGGTACCAAGAATGTGACTTTTTTTCATGGTACCAGAGCAGGGTTAAAGATTAGTGAAGTTATCCACTGAGGAAAGGGTGAGGCTTGGGCCTTTTTAGTAACTTCAGAGACTGTCCATAGAAACTTTTTAATTAATTAATTATTCAATTACATTTTAATTCATTCCTGTGATTTTCTAAATCATTTTTCTGCTCTGCTCTGCTCTGCTCTCTAAATAAAATTAAACCCTCATACGAGGGCAAATACGGCCAGTTAAAAACAACGCGTTCACACATCCTACTCACTTCTCCAATAGAGGGCGGTAGAGCGTTTGTTTAAAGCTAATTGGATCCTTTCGTTCCTACGCCTATTCCCGATAAACCCCACCTTCTCCTGCAATAAGATTGGTCAGTGACACACGCGCTGAATAAATTCATCCAATCAGCGAGCTGCTTGTGAGTACCACTAGCCAATCATACTACAAAACCTGTGTACGTCAGAATACGGATGGTAAAAGGGAAGGGCAGTCCGGCTTTTTTTTTCTCTCCCTCAGTGAGTCGGATCACTTGGTTCAGCTCACCAATAAGAGTCGACTCTTGCAGTTAATATCCATTTTGGCCTAAAGCGGACGCAGTACTTATAATTCCTTTTCCTCACATTACTTTGCATTGCCTTTGTCAAATAATAAATACAATAATTTAAAAAAAATCACCGAGTCCTTGGCTACAAATGTAAATAAATCCCCGAGTCGGTTCCTTATGTTCACTTAAAAAAAAAAAAAAAGAACCGGTTCAAGGAGTCACGACACATGAATAGGAAGGAGTTTAAAGCATATGGGAGCGAGCAGAGGGCGTTAAAAGGAGCTGTGATTTTTTTGGGTGGTGGCCGCCTCTGTTTGATTAGCAGGGATAATTCTCGCCAAGGGAGGACTCTGAAATGTACTTTGTTGGCTCAAATTACATAGGAAAGTTTCACAGTTTGGCTTGATTTTCTGTAGTTTTTGTGTGTGTGTGAAGGCGGTTTAAATCAGGTACGAGAGAGAGAGACAGTTGTTTCTTTAGTCCGTTCAACTAGCAGCAAAGAGACAGCGGTGCCATGCAGGCCATAAAGTGTGTGGTGGTCGGAGACGGGTGAGTGTATGCTTTGTATTTTATGTTTGTTTACCTGTGCTGTCGTTCAAAGTCTCTCACCTGCTCGATAAATATCAGTGAATCTTTATTCTCTGTTCGAGTCAGGCTTCACCACACACACACACACACACACACACATAGTGTCCGGGAAACTAAGTAAAACTCACCTCAGCTCTCAGACGTGTCAGGAATAATGAATGGCATCAGTGTAGTTTGGAAAGTACCTGAGGGTTTTCCTTTATCCATCATCTCCTCACACTCAACACTGGAGCTAAGTGGCTAACGAGCTCCGGTAGGGTGTTTTTTTCCGCATTCCTTCAGGGTTAGTGTTTTGCCTTTGTGTTTAACACGGAGCCGAAATCCTGTGCTGTTTAAACTTAACGATAAATCACAGTTTAAATAATTCAATTTATACTGTTCTTGGTTGGGTTTAACAGCCAGTACAGGTCGCTAAACAAGTAATCTGTTGAGTCAGTTAGCTTCTTAAACGTGGTGCTGTTTGTTGTATCTTTCAGGATGTTTGGATAAATTCATGGCACCTGATTTGTGTAATGGCGTCAGGAAGACAAGTTTCACTAAAAAAAAAAAAAAAAAGCTTTTAAGGCAATAAAATAAAACACATTTTCAATACATTCCCTTGCTAATGGAAGTAGTTGGTTTTATTTATGAGTGTTTCTGATAATGGTGTAAGAGTCAGAGGTGAGGCGTTTCCCTCAGGTTGGAGGGGTTTTCTGGGTAAAGCAAGCAGTGCTTCACGGTGAAGGTTTTTATTTCATTTTTTTTGTTTGTTTTTGTTTTATTTAGTTACAGTGGTGGAAATCACAACGAGCATGGATAAGGTTAAAGATATAGTCTGTTTTATTTATATCCATTTTTGTTTATGTATTTGTGTATAGTGTTGTCTGTGTTGTGATTTTATGCCACTGTCAAAGACAAATTTCCATTTTATGTCAAGTTTGATGGACATTAAAGAAGTCTTCATCTTCCGCCGCTTAATCCTGTCCAGGGTCGCGGGGGGAAGCTGGTGCAAATCCCAGCTGACATCGGGTGAGAGGCGGGATACGCCCTGGGCAGGTCACCAATCTACTGCAGGGCAACACACAGAGACAGACAACCATTCACACTCACAATCACACCTAGGGGCAATTTAGAGTAGACAATCAGCCTAATCCCCTCTGTGCATGTCTTTAGACTGTGGGAGGAAACCAGAGTACCCGGAGGAAACCCGGGAGAACATGCAAACTCCACACAGAAAGGCACCCGGGGCTCGAACCCAGGACCTTCTCACTGTGAGGCGACAGGGCTAACCACTCAGCCACCATGCCGCCCACATTAAAGAAGTCTAAGTCTAAAAGTTGTTGTTGAATTTGTCTAGTTATTGGTCTGTTTGCTCCCTGGAATTGAAAGTGTCTAAATCTCTGTAGTTTTCAAACAGCAAACTAAATGGTTTTCATGTATTGTGGGCCGAGTCTGATCTGGAGAGTGCAGGAATAAAAAGCTTGAAGGCTTTAATAATTAGACACAATGTGTTTGTACACACACGCGCACACACATCTGTACCGAGGGATTCATTGGATTTATTTTACAATGAAAGTATGAAAGGGGAGCTGCTACAAAAAGATTTGAGCAAAACCTCTGGTCTGAAAAGTAAACTAGAGTTTAAGGACATGTGGTCATTCTTATAAAATGGAAAACTGTTTTTGTGGTGGTGGCATTTTATTTTATTTTATTTATTTATTTTTTTCTTTTCATAAATTTGAAAAGGCTCAGATATTCTCATATGTTTTTATTAATATAAAAATAGCAGTCCAAAATACAATTTGTACCATTTTATAAGGGAATAAGGTTTACAGAGCATGTTGGAGAATCTGCCACAGCTCTTTTGGGGACTTTGGCTGTCACACTTGCTGCTTCTTTTTTGCAGCAAAACCCAGGAGCTTTCATTCAACCTTTATTTTTTTGGAAACGTGATGCTTGGAAATCTAAAAGTGTGTTAGTACTGACTTGATGCGTAAAATAAATATCTCTAATAAAACTGATGTAAACAAGATCTTTCCACAGCATTGTGTGATGCATCATTTGTCTACTTCACTTTATTTACATGATTTTATTTATATATCATACAGTTTATTAATATCATAAGGAGCTGTACCATCTGGTTTGTACATCAGGAGCTGTGTGTACGTGTTAAAAAGATGAAGTTGCCAGTTGATTTTAAAACTTTTTTTGCTTTAGAGCTAAATATTTTCAAATTGTATTAAATAATAGATTAACAGTCTAGGTTGTATAATATCTGTTAAGAGCAGAAGCGTTATGTCATTGGAGGCTGTAGAACAGACATTTCCCCTAAAACTAGGGAGATCTCTGCATTTCAGAATGTTTTTTCTTATCTGTTTCAGTATAGACCATGTTAACAGTGGTGCTGTTTGAAATTTGTATCACGGTGCCATGTCACACCTCTGATATACACTTATTAAAATTAATACACACTTATTCTTATGGGATTTTTGTGTTAATTTTAATACAGGGCCGTCGGAAAAACATGCCTTCTGATCAGCTACACCACCAACGCCTTCCCGGGGGAGTACATCCCCACAGTGTGAGTAACATTACACACTCCTCTGCTAAAGTCCAGAAAGTCCTGCAGTCTCCATGAACAGCCTCTTGTTGTGTCTTCATTCATTTCTCAACTTCACAGTGTCCAGTAGAAATATTTGTCGACTGTCTTGTCTTGTACATGTAAACAAACTTTCTCTTGGCCTCCCTCGCTCCCTCTAGGTTTGATAATTATTCTGCGAATGTGATGGTAGATGGGAAGCCGGTGAACCTGGGGCTGTGGGACACAGCAGGACAGGAGGACTACGACAGGCTCAGGCCGCTCTCCTATCCTCAAACGGTACAGCGCCGAGAGCAGTCTCAGTGCAGAGTGAATATTAACACTCCATCTCATTTCATTCCTCATGATCATGCTTTGCAAACCCCCCCCCCCCCCCCCCCATCCCATGTGAGCTTGTCGCGCCAGTTCCAATTGTTATGGGGGGGGGATCTGTGCTTGTGTGCTTTACATTGGATAAAGTATCCTATTGTGTCCTAACCACTACTTACTCTGGTAAGGAAACTGAATGCTTCCTCTGTTTGCGCTCCAAAGATCTCTGTTTCTATTTTCATACCGGTTCCACAGGGCTGTGCTGAATCAAGAAAGGGACCGGAAATGATCTTGCATATTTTACATCTCTGATTAAGTTTCATCTCATATCTGAGTGTCTCCCCCCCACCCCTCTTTCTTCTCTTGTTTCTATAGGACGTGTTTTTAATTTGCTTCTCGCTGGTGAGCCCTGCCTCGTTTGAGAACGTCCGCGCCAAAGTAAGCAGCTTCCCTATCAAACCAGTGTGGCTAAGAGTCACATTAAATGAAGTTTTGCAAACGTGTCAAAGAACATCTGGATTTCTAGGAAAGGGGAAGAGCCGGACGTAAAATGTCTGGTCTGGTAATGTGTCTGGAGTATTGCGTAAAGCAGTTCCAGTATTTTGTTTGTTCAGAGTCTTGCACCTGTAATGTAGAATATTTCTGTTGTAATTATTTCAAAGCTCAAAGTTGACTCATCTCATCACCTGAGTGACTGGGACTGGGTCTGTAGAGGTTATCATGTTGAAGTCTTGTGAACAGGATGATCAGTTCAACACAAGGTGGATGTTGGGTGGATTTGGTGCAGTATGGGTCAGTGGTTGCTCACACTTTTCCATGAAATCCTTTTGTAGCCTAATCCGACTATTTGGAAATTATGTATCATCTCATTTGTTTACTGCAGCTCCGAAAGCTTTTAATTCCTGAACCATCCACCCCGTGAAAACCATCCACCCAGATACACACTGTGAAAATGCAGAATGTAGATTTTGTTTTATGATGATAGCATTTCCTGTAACCACCACACAAGAGTGACTGATGAAATGTACTTAGCTCCATTTGGTTACTAATTCGCTTTCCTCCAGAATTAAATAGATAAAATTATTGCATTAAATTGTCATGGCAAGAATGTGTACATTTTATGCATCCAGTAAAAATCCAAAATGGCCATCTGAGGCATTTCAAGCACTAGAACTAGATTTCATCTCCTCTGGTGTTTCAGACAGGGCTGCTGATCGTGGATAATCTCTGGCAGCGGTCTTGTTTTAAACCTGTACAGTATGTGTAGTATATCTTGGTAAATGTTTCGTTTAATCTTACAAAGGAGATAAGGCTTTGACACTGTCAAGTTTCAGAACCATGCCCAAGCAAAAATAAATAAATGATATATACACACATACACACAGGGTGTCCCAAAAGTCTGGCTCTATATTTAGAAATTTATTTAAATACAGATCTTACACGAACTGATGACCTTGAACTTACAGGAATGTCGAACATTTCTTCATGTATGTTTCATGCACAGATGATTTTCTTGTGGTTCCAGGCCTTTGGCACATTGCGCATGTTTCTCTTTTTCTATGTGAAGTCTAAGTGAGCTGTCTCCTCCTTTCCCCACAGTGGTATCCTGAGGTCAGGCATCACTGCCCCAACACCCCAATCATTCTTGTTGGCACCAAGATCGACTTGAGAGACGACAAGGACACTATTGAGAAGCTGAAAGAAAAGAAACTCACTCCTATTACTTACCCACAAGGCCTTGCTATGGCTAAAGAAATAGGTTGGTAGCAGAGTCTGTTGGGTTTACAGCTGCACACACTCATTGTTTGCTTCCATTTGCACAATTATACAATCTAGTTGTTAGTTTTCTTGTTTGATGTCCCTGTCTTGTATGTTACACTGTGTGTAGTGTATTTTGTGTGTGCGTTTGGATAAATTTTTAATCTATGTACAGGTTCGGTGAAATATCTGGAATGCTCAGCTTTAACTCAGCGTGGCCTTAAGACCGTGTTCGACGAAGCCATCCGCGCCGTCCTGTGCCCGCCACCGGTTAAAAAGCCCAAGCCAAAGTGCCGTATTCTCTGAAGAGTCCATACATAAAGAAGCATCTGCAGTCAGCGCTCGTCTGAGAACTGGTGATGAGGGGGATGTGTGTTAGGGGAGAGAGAGGGAAGACTCTATGAACCATGCCCATACGTCTCTCTTACTTGCATATTGTAATTACAATTAGATTTGCTTCTTGGAGTCTCCTTTTAGACTTTCAGGATCCTAGATGGAGATGTCCCCCCACCCTAAGAAAATTCCTGCTGCCTTTTGATAGTTTATGTAACGGTAAACCAAATGATACGTTCTTTACTTCGCCCATGGAGAGCCGGTATATTTTGTTTACACACTGCAATTTGTGATGGAAAATGTAAAGTTGCCAAAAATGCTAACCTACCTATAATAGCTTTTGCTTATTGTCTAAACACTAATTATTTTATTTTATTTTTTTTGGTCAAATCCCTTGACTTGTAGTAGCATGTCCTCAGTTTAGAAGTTGCTAACTACTTACTTGGATAGATTAGATGTACTTTATTGATCCTTGAGGGGAACTTGGGGAATCACTTTTAGGATTTTATACATTTTATTAGTTTACACATTTAGTGTACATATTGGGGTCAAATATTTAATACATAAATGTTATGCCAGGAAAGCATGTTTTCAGATCTGCCGTCATCTGAGCGCTCTAAATTACAAAACAGAATTTGGCTCTATGCTTATTAATATGCTGCATTTACTCATGTAGCCACTGGGAAAGATGTTTTTTTTTTTTATTTTAACAGTATTGTATAAAGGCTGTAGTTATGCCGAGGGATAGGCGTTTTGTAAGCCTATCGAATCTACTGTCAGTATGAAATTACACTCCCAAGTGAAGTGGATCTTAGATGACCAAGTTTAATGGTTTTGAGATTGCTTTTAACAGGAAGGCACACTGCGAGGAAATACAAGTGAACAAATGTACACTAATAAGTTGAGAACCGTTCCCAGCAGATTTTTTTATTTCTTTTATGTAAGACTTCAATCATGTTTTGTTGTTTTTACATTACATTTATTTTAACTGCACTTAGAATGTATTAACAATATTCTTTGCCAATGAAAGACAGTGTCCTCTGTCCTAAGCTGTAGTGATTTCATACAACAAAAGTGTCAATCAGGTAGTTCATCTGAAATCAGTTTCCACTGTCATGATTGTCTGTTGAATAGAGATTTACTTCATGTCTTGTTGTAATGTTTTAGGAATTAAGAGTTCTGGGTATTGAACTCTGCCTGGTGATTCTTCAGGCCATGTCTTATCCTTCACTGGCTGCTCTTCCACTTGTCGAACACGAGCTTAGCAGCAACTGCATCTTGTATCCCCATTCCTGCGTTGCAAAAGAGAGCCCATACTTAATCTGTTTCTGTCTACACCCACCAGCTGATGTTTTTCAGCACTTGACTCATAGTTCTTGCAAATCATTTACAAGCATGCATGAGCAACAAGCAGAAACAGATCTTACCAAATATGCTTCTGTATGCTTTTATTTCTAATAGAGATCTAAATCTGAGTCAGCACCAGCCGGAAACAGCTTTAAATAGAGCCTAAACATCCCTTTATCAGCTCAAGGGGGAAAAACTAGATCGCTTCCTCTATCAAAAAGCAAACATTGGTGAAACTTTGCAGTTCACATTTCTTATCAGATAGAATTCTTCCTAATGTCTGCTTTTTTGCCTGGATTTAAGGGAAAGAATTTACCCAGCGATTTGAACACTGTCGTCTTGTTGCGCAAGGCAGGCCGGGTTCCATTTAAAACTTCTCCAAGTTCAGCAAAAACTTCTGCCTGGAGGAACACCCAAAATTAGACTCCGATTAACCCCTGAAGTTAAGACATCAAGTATGTGCTCAGAACAAACAGGAGAGAAACAGAATTTGTGCCTAAGCAAGTATTAAATCATGAGCATTAAAGATAAAGTTTACTACTGGTATGCTTATTGCATATCTCATTGGTGTGCTTCCAAACAGGAATACACTTATGGTTAAGAATGTATTTTGAATTTCACTTTAAATGAGTCACCATATACGAGTAGCCTATATAAATAATCAGTGACTGAGTAAAAAGACCTTTAGGCTTACCCCAGACAGAATGATGTCTCCTGACTCCACTGCAGCTCCGTCTCTGCTGTCCACATAAATCACGGCGTCTCTCATCAGCACGTCATCGAGTTCTCTCCAGTCTGGACGACAAGCCCCTACCGCTAACGTTACACAGAGATGTCTTACACAGGTCACTGTCCTCCGGGTACACTACACCTGTATGAGACTGTTTCTAATTACTTAATGTCCTATATTGAAAGATGCATGTGAAAAGTTCTAACCTACGATGTGAGCGCCAGGTTTAATCCATTCCCCAAACAGCACCGGTTTACTAGAATTTGTGACCGTAATGATGAGGTCTGCTCCATGTACTGCCTCTTTGGCAGAAGAAAATACTTTAACAGAACCCTGGACACCCGCAGCAAACCGCTCCGCTGTCTCCAGTCTCCGGCTGCACACGCGCACCTAAATACAATGCAGTAGTACGGTACTACATATTTCTAAAGAAAAAAGTCATAACTAAACTTTTAATGATATCATAATATAGATGAATCATCTTGAGGGGTTTAGGGTCTCCTTATAATACTGAGATTAAAAAGATTAGAACAACAAGAAGAAAAAATCAGACTAGTTAGAGAGATGGCATGAATTTCCTGTCAAAAAACATTCTGGAAAAAAGCACTTGGGCAAATGCACCACAAGGGTACTGAGGATGTGTGTTGAATATGTAAAGAGTAAAACAAAATGGTGCATGCTGTTACAGGAAAATAATCATCAACAATGGAGTGGTGATTTGGCTCAACTGCACTGAAGTCCTGAAGCATTTTTATTCCTCTTGTATCACATCAATCTGCCAACAATTACACAATTTTATTTACTAAAGCACCTCACAAAGAGTGCTTGAATCCATTTATAGTTACATTTAGGTTTGGGGAATGTCCATGAAATACATTTATCGAGGATAAGGTGGTGTAATGTGATATCACTATTCTGAACATGGCAAAGTGAAACAGAACTGATTCTACGGTGTATCTTTTTTTTCTGACTGATGGATGGATGTATTTACCTCTTTAAAGGAAAAAAGCTTTGTGAAGATTTCATAATGGCTGACGGCCTGGTGACCGCAGCCGAGGATGCACAAGACATCCGAGTGAGGTGGCATCAACAGCTAGTGGAGGAGAAACAGCATATAGTGACACTTCTGCTTCATATTGTGACAGTATATACAGTCAGGTCCATAAATATTGGGACATCGACACAATGTTAACATTTTTGGCTCTATACACCACCACAATGG
>JAQMCW010000006.1:5270385-5285096 GCA_030068335.1 Chrysichthys cranchii
TTATTTTATTTAAGCAAAAAGCAAATACTGTCACTGTGAGTTTGTGACTCAGATGTCTGTTAAAATTAAAGCCAGCGGTTAATGCTATTTGACTCATTTAAATAAAATGTTGAAAATGCAGTGGTGTTTTGCATTAATGGGGTACAATTCAAGAAATACAGGGAAATGTGCGGCCCACTGGCAAAAGCTGTATGACAATTTGGCCCAATGAAAAATCTAATTGAATACCCCTGGTTTAGATGATAAAAGTGACTTTGGAAAACAGGCTGGTTTGTCATCGAAACACCCGGGGATGGGCGGGGCTAATTTTTATTTTCACTACAACCAGCCAGCAGGGGCGCTAGACCTGCGGTGGGTTGGCGTTTTAAACACGTTTTTTTTTTATATTTGTTTGTTTATTTGTTTTTTTTTTGAGACCTAAAGGAAGACCAACGAGGAGATTTATGGATGTAGTGAAAGAAGACATGAAGTTAGTTGGTGTGAGAAAAGAGGATGCAGTGAATAGAGTCAGATGGAGACAGATGATTCGCTGTGGGGACCCCTGAAGGGAACCGCCGGAAGGAGTAGTAGTAGTAGTAGTAGTAGTAGTAGCAGTCGCTTTTTTTTATTTTTTATTTTTTACATCCATTGGTTTCGAGTGGAACAAAACGGCAAGCAGAAAAGAGTCGGTTCTCTTTGGTGAGCTGAGTCAAATGATTCGACTCCGTGAAAAGAACCAGAATTTTCTCTGTGTATGTGTGCGCGCGCGCACGTGCGTACGTGCCGTCCGTGCAGCGCGGCCGAGCCGCTGTGGGCGGGGCTGGTGTGCAGTACTACACATGACTCTATAAGGATCTTGTGGTATTGTCGGCTCACCGAGACCTCTAGTGGTAGCTTTAATTAGTTTTATTCTCCAAAATTTATCTAATGTGTATTAAAGCATGTGTAGAGCTCAGGTCTCCTGTTATGGAGTGCTTACCCTGTGTATGATTTGCCTTCATTCACCCTGAAGTGTATTTGTGTACACACAGAGCAATCAGACAAGGCTTAAAGGAGTGGTAGTATTTCTTGGTAAACAGCTGAAGCATGAGGCTGTAGATGGCGCCACGCAGGCGGCGTAGTGAGAGGGGTGGACTGCCTCCATCCAGCAGTGTGTGTGTGTGTGTGTGTGTGTGTGTGTGTGTGTGTGTGTGTGTGTGTGTGTGACAGAAACGCTGTAGAACAGGTTTGAAGTGGGCAGAGCCGATGGTGGGACACGTTGTTCTGTCCATTAGGGCCTTCTGAGGCGGGGAGCTGAAATTTCCCCTCAGCAAATCCAAAGTAAGACTTAATTTGCACAAACTCTGGGAAGAACTGGATCGTGAAGAGGACTACTTCGTGACGGTTATGCCTTCCGGACACTATCCTTGTTGATCATTACGGAGAGGTGTGTAGTGTAACTGATGTTTATTTTGACATTGCTAGCTGAGCAGTACTTCTTGATTGAGTTTAATTAATATCTGCAGGCTAGCTGCTAGCTGTGCATGTTGACTCTTTTTAACATTGAACATCTGAGAGCCCGGAAAATGTCCGAGCTATAGGAAGTACGTCGTGGTGACATTTAACCCTGTGCACATAATATATATCTGCGATAATAATGTTGCGTATTTGAGCTTTCTGCTTGATAGCACGTTTAGACTGCATGCTAACGAAGCTAATCTAGCTACTAGTAGCAAAACACTAGCTCGGGTCAGAGCGCCGTCAGCAAAGTGATCTCACTGGTCTCCGTCTCCCTCATCTTGTCACTGGTTGGATTTCGTGCTGTATGTTTTTAGCAGCGCTTAAAGATCACCATGGCTGAAGAGGAGCTCATGTTCCGTATGGAGGAGGTGGACAGTCTGAAAAGACCTTCTGTCAGGAGGACTGGGTCCACTGGACGTGACAGCTCAGTTGATGATGAGGAAGATGACTTCTACATCTGCCCCATCACCGATGACCCCATCAGTCCCACGAAAGGCGTCTGTGACTACCTTAAGGACCTCGTCCACCATAAGCAACTCTCTAATTCTTTGCCCAAAAACTCTTTCAGTTACAAGGTAACACCACACACACACACACACATTTTATATGTACATATATGTGTGTGTATATGTATGTGTGTGTGTGTCTGTCTCAGTCATTCACTCAGACGTCTTTAGGGCTGTTCTTGGTGATCTTGTAAGCTTTCAGGTTAATGCTACGCTATAATAACAACCAAGTGAAATCATGAATACAGCTTTCATATCGTAGCGAGGATATTTCCTTGAATCGATGTAAATGTTTATTAGACAAAAATGTTTTGGATCACGCATAAAACTGAGTAGCAGTAAACTGCTGAATTGAGTTTAAAATGCTGATGCTCAGACAGCAAAATCCGCGTTGCGTGTAAGTAATACTGTACAAATGGTTTGTCCTGTGTGAAAGCTGGCCATATATAGAGAAAGATAAAGAGCCTTGTAGGAAACACACGCTAAGAGGCTGCCTCCTGAAACGTCAACGCCTTCTTGAGAACTGGAGATCCCAGCTTTGTATCTGCTGTCTTGATTTCACTCTCCAATACTGACGTTCAAGTCTTTCTTTCTTTTTTTTTTTTTTAACATATTCATTGCATGCCTTGGTGTGTGGGGTTAGTTAGGAATCGTCTTTACTGTAGCTGTGGTGTAGCTTGCTTGGTTGTGTTAGTGCTTGATTCTTCTTCTCTTAAAGCAAGAAGCAGAACAGGAATCAAGTCTAATGCTGTCCAAAATGTAGAATGTATAGTTTATGTCTAACTGTCCACTGTATCTGCCCCCCTCCCCTCCCCCTCAGAACAAAAACGAAACAGACCCAGAGGCGCATTCTGTCAGGTTTGGTTCTTTAACTGAGAAAGGTCGGGTATGTGCATTCAACAACTTTAAATTTGTTCCTTTCCCTTTTTTTCCCCATGCGCCATCTACTCCCTTTTTTCCCTTTCCTCATTAATCTTTTTTCCCTTTGGCTTCTCATAGTCTGGTATGCATGTCCTTACTTTGCCACTAGGATTCTCGAGCCGTCTCTCACTCTTCCCCAATGTTGTTTCAGCCGTTTGCTACTTGCAAGGAAAAAAACCCCTTGTGGCTTCATAAAGAATTTAGTTAAACATGATGGTAGTGCATTGTTTCTGCAAAGCTCCCGACACAAGTGTTCACAGATACTCGAAAAACACTAACTGAAAACCACTTGTAACAGTTGGTCAAGATCTCATGGTTATCTAAAACACACATGTGACCTGATCCAGCAAAATGACTCACAGCGACCCTTGATTTGTTTATATTACACATGCATAGTTTTCTTCTAATCCTCGTGAAGACCTTCTGCTGACAATTGTTAATTCAGCTAATTAATGCAATGCTTCCACCTAACCCTAACCTCAGAGTTAAAGAGGTAAAGAAGTTTTCCTCATGAGGACCTGCAAAACATCCACACAAGGGTCACTGCGACTCATTTTCCTGAGCTGGGTCATGTATCTGAATATATGTGCGTCTCCGTGTGACCTACAACCTTCCAAATATCTAATTATAGGCTGCAGTACCGCAGTATTTATTATGTCTGTCATTTCATGAATTGGAGTGAGGGCAGCAGACCAAACCTTTGCTTTTTAGCGTCTTTACTTTTCAAGTGCAGGTTGCTGTAAGATAATTATTTTGATTAATTACTCTCGTGTGTATGCCGTAACACCAGCCATATGAGGCTACCACTGTCACCTAGTGTGTTTCTCTTGTTTCCAAGTTGATGATTTATATTGGTGCAGTTGTGTCATCTTGGATCATAGCCATATAGGTCAGCCATGATCATGATGTAAAGTACAAGCCACGCTCTGGTGTATTTTTAACAGTGAGCAAAATATAGTTGATTCGGTCCATTTTATCACCTGTCGAGTTCACTGTTGATTTGAACGTAGTAATCCTTGCATGAACTTTTGTTCCTTTCATGTGTAGCATACCCAAGTCGCTTTATGTGCTTGCCTGTTCCTCTCTCCTTTAAGCTAATAGGGTTTTTTTTGTTGTTGTTGTTGTTGTTGTTGTTGTTGTGCAATTCTATTTAAATCAGCACAGGGGGAAAAAAGAAGGAAACATGTCCCTATGAATCTGTACATAAAAGATTAAGAGTGGCTCTGCAGGAAAAATTAGTGTCATCTTTTTCCCTCTTCCACCTTAGGCTGCTTGGAAACATGCTATTGAGAAAGCAAAGGCTATGCCGGATCCTTGGGCCGAGTTTCATCTCGAAGATGTTGAGACGGAGCCCTGCATTCGCTACAGGTCTGTAGGTCTAAGCTGTTTTACTTGATTTGTATGAAATAATGCTGTTCAGTGAGGTGTTCTCTGTCATAATAGTGTGTGATGCTGGTATGAGGAAGCAAAGGGAAGTATGGTTGGTTGTATGTCCTGTTGCACAGGCTAAATTTAACATGGCAGTAAAGGAGTTCCCTTCCAGTCGTGATATACGGCTGGTGGCTGCGTGTCAGAGCTGACCTTCAGCCAATAGTAGGAGTTGCGCTCTTCTTGGAATGCTCCGCGTGGTACAGAGTGTTCTGCATGAGAGAAGCAGGGTGCACGTACACTCATGTAAATAAAAGACAAGCAGGTCATGTATCTTTTACAGTACACCCTACTGTGCATGAACTCTGTTTTTCTGCAAGAAACTCCTCGGATCCTAAGAGGATTTTATGTTATTATGGAGAATAAACCAAATATTGAAAACCAAATAGGGCGATGCTGAATTCCTTAAGCGTAAGGAAATAGGTCCAGGTTTTTAAGCAGGATTAACCATGTGATTTATGAAAAATACTTTCAATTTGATATAATGGAACCTAAAATGTTTTAATTCAGTGTGATTTCCATATTGTGCATTTTGAAAATTTATGGAGAGAGGGGCCACACCTCCTTCACTGAGACTGGCAGGCATAGAGGCCACACCTGAGTACGACCATGTGTTCATTTATGGGCGCGTTTCGCTCAATATATTCTACTTTGAAACGCTGTAGCAAAAATATTGAGGCCAGTGTAGTGGTTCATAAATTTTAATTACCGTGTTTATTATGGTTTTTATTTTGTGAAGGGTACAAGTAGGAAGTAGTCACAGGAGGAAAAACTTGCATCAAATTGAAGCTCTATTACAGGTTAAGGTTCCACGGTGGCTGTATTATCAGAAATCGGGCATTCTGTTCATCCCTGATATTAATTAATTGATTAATTAATTAATTGATTGATTGATTGATTGATTGATTAGGTTTTATACCAAATAGATGCTAACGATTTGCTCTGTTTTTCCTCTAGATACAGTGCCATTACTGGTGAATGGGTTCAGGACCAAGTTTTCATCAAGATGTCCGCTCAGGTAGCTACAGCACTCTCACACTTGCTTGTTAGAGTAACCATAACCTGTTGTTTTGCACATTAGTAAGATTAGTGGACTTATCGCTTTTCACTGTTTGTTAAATGAATGTTTCTTTTACAGCCCTTTGGAAAAGGTGCCATGAGAGAGTGTTTCCGAGCGTAAGTGTTGTGAAGTTTTAGGGCTTGTGTCCACCAGATGAGGTGTGTTTTTTTTTTTGTTGTTTTTTTTTTTTTTTTTTTTTTTTTTTGTTTGTTTTTTTAGCTGGCAGCCCATAGCCCATGGTCCACGTCCTCATTATCAGAGCACTTCTCTCGAACTTCTCTTCTTTGTCGCTAAGTTACAAAAAAAAGACATTTCTAGAGCTTCTTGATTCCTGCATTGTGAACGTCAGTACTCTGTTTACTTTAAAAGGATTAGCTAATGGAAAGAAATCGCGTCCTAGCATCAGAAGGCAATCCCCATGTGGAAATTGATTTACTTTTGAAAAAGAAATTATGGTAAATGACTGGGTTGTCAGTTACAGCCAGGATCAGGTTCTTCTCCACCATTGTTGACATCAAATTACTGCCAGCTTCTTCATTTGGATTGGTCAGTGAGAGAGAAGTGACATTGAGGAGCTTGGTGGTGCTCCAGTGTTCAAATAAAAGTAGCTGAACACAGTGGGGGGAAGGGGGGGCGAATGCTAGGGGTGTTTTTGCGCTGAGGACATTGAGCGCTGTCAGTGCTGAACTTCATAGGTTTTGTGTTGCTGGACACTGTCAGCGTAAAAACAAAAACACATTTGGTGGTGGACACAGGCCCTTACTCTTCAGCATATTCATTCACTCTTAGATTAAATTCTTTATATAGCAGATCAGAGCATCTTAGAGGTTTTGGGTTTGGCTTCCTGTTCTGGGTGACATGGCAAAAATAAGAAATAAAATAAAAATAAAAAAAACACTTTGTAAGCTGCAGTATCATGACTCCTTTCATAACAGTGTCTTGAGTAAAGCTTTCTAGCTAGTTTGTACTGGTTAATCTCCCACCTTATTTAAATAGACACAGCATGACTTCCTTATTACTGTGGTTTGGCAGCTGTGTAACACTGTGTTTCATTGCTTTGCAGAAAAAAGTTGTCCAACTTCTCCCATAGCCACAACTGGAAATCAGCATCGAACTACGTGGCTAAGCGGTACATGGAGACTGTGGACAGAGATGTTTATTTTGAGGACGTCAGATTACAGATGGAAGCTAAATTATGGGGTGAGGAGTATAATCGCCACAGGCCTCCTAAGCAGGTACCTTTTTACTTTTTTTGTTTTTTCTTATGTTGCGAGTTTCTTGTTGAAAGTAGAAGTCTTGTTGAAAGTAAGTTGGTGTGTTGGCAACTCTTCACATTAGGTCGACATTATGCAGATGTGTGTCATGGAAATGACCTCACGGCCAGGGAAACCTCTTTTCCACCTGGAGCACTACATCGAGGGGCAATACATCAAGTACAACTCCAACTCTGGCTTTGTGAGAGACGATAACATACGTCTTACACCTCAGGTATATTTGTCTCAGCATGCACCAGATGAATCTGCCACTCAAAGCGATGTCATTCTCACATATCACTATTCGGTGTTCACACAACAATCCTGTGGTCTTAGGCTTTCAGTCACTTTACATTCGAACGCTCAGGACACCAGCTCATAGTTGTGGACATTCAGGGTGTTGGAGACCTCTACACAGACCCTCAGATCCACACAGAGAAGGGCACTGACTTTGGTGATGGAAATTTGGGTACTTATCTATTGTCTTTCTGTCCAATACAAACACCTGTGCGTGGTTTCTCTTGAATCTGCAAGAATCTCCAAGCACTAGATCCTGACCGATATAGGATTTTGAAGAGCGATACCATTTTTGGTATATGAGCATTTAAAACTGCGGTAATGATATTGGGTGATATGGTCATAAACAGTCCTTTGAATAAACATGCATCAAAATGTATATAATTTAAGTTTTGACAAATAAGTAAAAAAAAAAAATTGTAGACAGTTCAAAAATAATATCAGATCCATTATAAACTATATTACTATATACATTATAAACTCTATTAGTACTATTACTAATGAACATTAAACGTAATTTTGATGTTTGACTGACAGTACCAACTTTCGTGTTACTGCAGCAAATCCAAGCATGGTTAACATTAATGATGTAAGGCTTATTCAGGCTAAGAGGAGAAGTAATCGAGAATATTTATTATTAATTAAGGAATATATTTCATGTTACATGAAAGCTTAGCTTGAACATGGGTGATCTCTGTCATGTGCTACGCTGCTGGACTCTGCTTGGGTCAGCTGATTGTTATTTTTGGCATTCCACACATGCTGTTCCCAACAGTGGTATTGCAGTGTCCCCTCTAGTGGACAAGCTTTGTAATTGCAACACTCATAACTGCTGAAAAATCCATCTCGTCTCTGCTTGTTTTTTAATTATTATTTAACAGCAGTCAGAAATGCAGATATCCATTTATCTACAGTTAGCTCATATATCGGTCAGGCTCTACCAAAGACTTGTTGCTGATATTATGTTATTTTTCGGAACATGACATTGTATGTGTCTTTTTTAAGGTGTACGCGGCATGGCCCTGTTCTTCCACTCTCACCTGTGTAACAAGATCTGTAAGAGTATGGGCCTCACACCTTTTGACCTGTCTCCTGCCGAAAGCGCTCAGCTGGACTGCACCAACAAGCTGCTGGTTGGTCTGATACCATGTACTAATCTTACCATCTGTTAGAGTTCAGTAAATAACATACGATAAATAACAGTATGCCAGTGATGCCAATATAAGCCACATGTAAGTACTTAACATGAAAATGAACTATAACGCTGCTAAACTCTAACAAAATAATTTTTAATCATGTTTAAAGTTTTTATCATGTCAAGGTTACATATAGGCTGTGGAAACATCCACAGATCTTGTAGACTAATCTAATTTAAAGTGTATTTTATCGCGAGGTCTCGTAATGACACAGCTTTCTAAGGTTTTACTCTATCGCTAATCGATCACAAGAGCATTAGAGCTTCTCATAGATAAACCCTAATTCACACATGGGGATCATAAGCATGTCTAAGCCCTTACAGTCTATTGGGTATTCAAAATAGGATCGTATTAATGATTTAAAGAGACCTTATGGCTGCTTTATGGGTGTGATTTCAGCCACTGAGCCAGAATATCAGTCATTACCCCTCCCAACTCTGAATTCACTTTTGATTTATGAAAATTCATGAGATGTGGTGTTCTCTATCTGGTTAGCAGTCGGCCCAGACCGTACTCCGTGGCTCTGAGCAGCACTGCGGCTCTCCCAGGGTGCGGACAACGTCGTTTAGCCGTGTACCCCCTCTCCTGTCCCGTCTCTCGGAGACTTCTTCTGTTGACGAGAACATGAGTGACACAGACTCCATTCCCTGTTCACCGCTGAGCCTGGGTGCCTTTGCAGGCCGCTCCCCCCTGGGTAAAGTCTCCTACGTTAGGATGTGTGATTAGTCCTTGTTTCTCATTATACATATTTCATCTGGTTTTGTTGTTAAGCTCATCAAGATTTCACCATCATCGTTTAGAAAGTTCCCAAATTGGATAAACTATTCTTATCCTTATTCTTATCCTTATTATTATTCTTATTATTATTCTTATTATTGTTGTTGAAAGTGAAACAGTGGTTTTGTTTTTGCAGGTTGGACAGGCATGCACGAATCAGATGACTCGGACCGAAACTGGAATCGAAAGGTTAGGGTTTATTTTTAAACCAACAAATAAATCGGTGTAGTAAAGTCTTAAGACGTGAATTCATCTTTCTTTTCCAGGACTCAGAGAATGGAGGAGACAGCGGTTACCCAAGTGAAAAACGCAGCGAAGGAGACGTAGGAGAACACCATGACAGGGTATTTTTTTTTCTTTTTCTTTTTTTTTTAACCTGCATTCTAGGTCTAAAGATGTGATTTTTGTTTCTTTAATAGGCTTTGTTAGTTTCTATTATACTTAAGTGTAGTATTAAACTCTACCTGTAATAATGGCAGCGAAAGAGACCATTTTGGATTCTTCCCATCTGTGATAGTGCGTTTTATACGTTACCATGTAGGCTCGACCTTTCTACAACAGGCATTACTCTGAATCGGATGAAGACAGTGTCCGTCGGGTAATTACAACTAATTTCAGTCCCCCCTCCACTCAACTCATAATCAAGTAACCATATAACACAGCCCTTTCATGTGTTTCCTCACCTCACACTTTCTCCAACTGTCCACAACCTGCATTTACAATACTCTCCCTCCAATGTTGATCACTCTCCCCTTCCTCTCACCTTTCTCAGCATAAAGTGGTGGGTAACTCCAGCAAGCTCTCCATTACTGTAACCCTCCCTGATTCTCAGACGGTGATTTCCTGCATGCACCATGTTTAATCTTGCCCTCTGGTTTGAGCATCAGTATTGTTTGTGATCCAGTAATGCAGACTGGCCTCGGGTGTTCCCTTGCCTCTCGGTATTGCAGTGCATGCTATTAGAGGATATTTAAAAAATAAAATCCTGAGCATTCAGTTTCCAAAGACAACAACATTTTTAGATTGTGTTCTTGATATTGGAGATATTCGATATTGCTGTGCTGCATGTAAATCAGCTGTTTATTGAAAAAGACACCGTCGTTTGTCTATAATTGGAAGAGACTTGCTCGTGTATAACCACTCCCTTTATTCTTCTAAACGTAATTACGTTCATGTTCTTGTCATCTGTGTTTGTTTTAAATCAGCATGTATTCCTACAAATCAGTGAAATGATGAAAGACCCCCTACCACCAGGTCGATTTGCATACCAAATTAATAAAATGTCTGCAACTTGGAATTTTGAGTTGAGGTTTTCGTCTCCTATGAGGAGTTGGCTGAAACTCGAACTGAATACTGAGAACTGAAAAGGAAAAAACCTCATCTTGGTTACAAAGACCAGATAATGTCAGGGCTAGTGCTCTTGGGGAAATAAACAGATATGAGGTTAATCGAGAAGATGTTGTGCAAACATAATCTAAATGAACAATTTTTATGTGCTTGCTCCAAGGGACTAGCTTAAGTTCCAGATTTCACTCTTCTGAAAACAAATCCCTTCAGCAAAAAAGGTTGCATTTATTTTCTTCCAGCCTGGTGTGCTGGGGTTCTCCCCCCCTTTCCGGTTACTTTGCACCTGCTGCTTTGTCTAGTAACTGAGGTTGATGGTTCTTGCCTTCTCAAAAATGTAAAAGTATTGCACAAACATAAATCTGCTCTATGGTGGCCAAACTCTGCACTGCTCAGCGTCTTCCATTGTTCTTTATACCATCACTCTTCTTTGATGTATGTATTTCTTCGACCCATCAGCTGACAGAGGAAAAATGGAGTTTCTTCCATTCGTCCCGTGCCCACGTTCACAGGCCGTCGTGTGTGGCAGTAGAGGTGGAGAGACTAAATGCGCAGTTTCTTGAAAGGAAAATCGGCAAATCTATTCTCGGCAAGGTAGAGTATTTTTCCGATTTTGCATTTTTCCCGTATGAGTGTGAATATTATATGAGTTAGGAAAGCCATATTTGAGCTACATTGAAAGCTAACTTCTGCCTTCACATCATCAGGTGCACCTAGCCATGGTCCGATACCATGAAGGAGGTCGGTTCTGTGAAAAGGATGCTCCATGGGACCAGGATTCTGCTGTGTATCATCTGGAGAGGGCTGCTATGTGTGGCGAGTTGGAGGCTATTGTAGCACTTGGTCAGTTATATCTGCAGCTGCCACATCACGTTCTACCCGAGGTTGATCTGCAGGTACCGTTTGATGTTTTGCTCAGAAACCTGAAGTAAAGGAACTTGCTTTCTAAATGAACTTACGTACTGTCTGTGCTTCACTGGACTGGGACAACAGGACAATGAAGAGAACAGGAAGAAAGGCTTCAACCTGTTACTTCAGGCTGCTGAGGCTGGAGACAGACCCAGTATGATTTTAGTTGCCAGAGCGTTTGACACAGGAGTCAACCTCCCACCTAATAGGTACAAAATGATGATAATGGCTATTTTTTAACATTTTTAACACAGACCGCACCCAAAGATTAAATCAAATCCTTTCAAATCAGTCAAATCCTTTTTTTTTATTTTTTTTATTTTTTATATATAAACAAACCACTCTAAAAGAAATAACCATCAAATTAGTGCAAATTCTATGTCTAACATCAGGAGAAGAACCTAAACCCATCTGAATTGATTGATTTAGCCACACTGACATCTCTCAGGTTTTCGTAGACCAGCACACATGTAACATTAAGATGAGAAACGTTACTCATGATTTTACCTTTCGTTGTATTTACGTTATGCAGGACTCAGGACTGGGGGGAAGCGGTGCAGTGGTATGAGAGTGCACTAAACATGACTGATTATGACGAGGGAGGAGAATTCGATGGCATGCAGGATGAACCGCGCTACCTCCTTCTAGCTCGGTTAGCTGAGATGTACCAAGAGGGAAGTTTTGGCCTTGTTGCAGATCCTCAGAGAGCAGGTATGTGTAGAAATGCAAGTTTGTAAGGTTTGTTGTTCTCCAGAATTCTGTTTTAATGCCTGAACGTTTCGACTTGGTGTTAGCTGCCTTTAAATCACTGTCCAGAGGACATAAATTCATTCAGATACACGGTGTTTTTGTGCAAGGATCTTGGAGTTCTGTAATATTCTGATATAGAAACGGCACACTGCTGTTTGATTTTTCTGTTCATTTATGTAAAAGTAGATTTTTATCTAAAAAAAATTTCAATCCTAAAATATGAAGCTGGCTATTAGCTATGTTACAGATCATAAATAAAGACAGGGTTATTTAACACACATGGAGTACATATGATATTAAATATTCAAAGAATATCAGAGCATCTGGGATCTCTTGGTGAAGTGTTGATCAGTTTAATTGTGGGTTTTCGTCATATAAATACAGGTGCAGCATGTCTTTTATTTCTAGTTGAAGCTTATTCTTGTTTTGCATGTGACGTCATGGGTATTGTGACGCTTGTTTGTGTTGCTGTCTCGGTGGGCAGAGTGTTTGTGTCTTGATATTTTCACGTTTGTCCACCATCTGATACAGCGTCTTTAAGATTCAATGAACCGATAGCACTACAGCTGAACGTTGCTGTACTTACCGGGGGCATGACATGAAGACACGCAGCACAGTACTGAGTTTTCATACATTTTCCTCCAATGTGAATCCCAGGAATAAATGAATTGACGTTCGGCAGAGTTAGTCCACAAAGTTGTATTTGACATTTTAAAAAAGAGGACGTGGGTGAGCCAGGGTCCGAGACGGGGCAAGTGACTGTTAAAGGAGGGAGTGGGTTTCAAGACTGGGGGTTTGGGAGAGGAGAAAGCAACTGGTATTCTGATGATTTGTGCTACTTTGTCAAAAAAAAAAAAAGCTACCATAAATCTTAGCTGTAGCTCTAAACTTAACCCTGACCTTAACCCCAAGACTTGATGCTCAGACTTAACCTATTGTATGAGGAGGCTGATGCAATCCATTCATATTTTTGAGTGAAGGCTGATATAATCAAATATTTGTCAAATTTCAGGTTGGATAGGAGTGCTGAAAGTGAAACCAGTCAGTTGGCCAAAAGCTAAAAGAACAAACATCAACAGCACCTTTTGTACATGTGACCAAAGGCGACTCCCAGAGAACTTCTGCCTACCAATATGGCAACATGGTCACATGTTGCCACCAACTTACAAAGACAAGTTACATAAAGATCTGTCTGACTTGATAAGTAAGCTTCTACCGGCATTATCATTTGGTCAGAGTGAAGGTTTAGGTTGTTGGTAAGGAAATCACTGCTGATCATTTCTGGTTTGCTTAAGGACACCTGGGTGTTGTGCAGCACTACACATGTTGGTCAGGGTGAACCGCATCTTTGCAGAAATTCTAACACTGCATATCAAAACCCAAATCTGACTCCCAGCATGGTGGAGGAAGGATGATGCTATGCTGTCTGACCGTTTTGCTTCTTCAAGGACCTGATGGTTTGGAATTTCTGACTAAACAAGGAATTCCAAATGAACAATAAATGTCAGCGCATCCGTGAAGGGTCTAAAACTTAAAAGCATTACAATGGAAACCTAAAAACAGGTGGGGGGAAATCATCCGAGAGGAAATGCCTGTCCACTGAAGCAGAAAGGATGTGGGACATGAAAGACACATTTGCGGTTACTTTAGCTTCTTGTCCGCATTCTTTACGTGAACTGTGACCTGGGACCCAAATTCCCAGGCTTCAGTCTTGTGAGCAGAGACAGTAGATGACTAGAAGGCAAGACTGTCATTTCAAAATGGAGGATTTATTATTATTATTATTATTATTATTATATATTTATTATTAATTCATGGCCGCACCAGACTTTTGCCAAACTATTTGTATCGATGTTTGGTGAACATCTTGGAGAAATCGCTAGCTCATGCATCAACATGAACCTGGTCTTTTTATAGTTTTTCTCTGTCTGCCTGCTAATATTTTCTTGTTGGCCCCCTGTCCATATTTTAGAACTGAAAAATCAGATACGTGAGCTCGGTCCTTCCGGTATAATCTGAAGTTTTTCCATGAATGATTTTCATTGTTCATGCCATTTTACATTAGGTAGATTACATTAGTGTCATTTGGCAGATGCCCTTATCCAAAGTGACTCACATTGATCTCATTTACACATCTGAGCAGTTGAAGGTTAAGGGCCTTTCTCAAGGGCCCAGTAGAGGCAGCTTGGCGATGCTTGGATTTGAACTCATGACCTTCCGATCAGCAGTCCAATGTCTTAACCACTGAGCTACCATTGCCCACAGACGGTTAGAAATGCAACCGTCAAACATTGCATGTTTGTAACTATTTTATGCTAAAAAGTTTCGATGATGTTTTGCACAAAACCCAGATGTTCTAGTTCAAACTCTAGATCAGGGGTCTCCAACCTTTTTCCCACTGAGAGCTACTTTTAGAAAGAACGAAAAAACGCACCAGTTTGTATGCATGCGTGTATCCATTTCTTTCTCTTTTTACTACCACACACTATTACTCACCGGCTGGAAATTCCTGTGAAAAGATGCTGTGGAGTGTGGTGAAATGGCGCTTGACGTTGCCTTTTTTTTACCAACTGCCACACTTGCTCTACAGATCAAGCAGACACACTTCAATCTGTTTCCCAGTTATCATGAAAAAGTAGGTTTTCTGCCTCTTGTTTCTTTTAATAGCCATTACCTTTCGCTAGCCTGCTAACACGGCGAAACTTATGCCTGGTCAACGTCTCTGGTAACGTCACTGAATTCAGGAAGGACGGTATCAATAACCAATCAAATTAGACAACAGCATAATGGT
>JAQMCW010000006.1:5298943-5313215 GCA_030068335.1 Chrysichthys cranchii
CATGTTACACACCTGATATCAATTAACTTAATTAGTTGCTAGATGTTCTCCCAGCTGAATCTTTTTAAACTTTCTTGTATTTTCAGCTATTTGTTGCCCCCGTGCCAACTTTTTTGGGACCTGTAGCAGGCTTCAAATTTGAAATGTGCTCATTTAGCGGATAAAGGTGTACAATTTCCCAGTTTGAACATTTATGTTAGCTATGTTCTGTTGTGAATAAAATATTGGCTCATGTAATTTGAAAGTCTTTTAGATTTCATTTTATTCAATTTTAAAGAACGTCCCAACTTTTCTGGAATTTGGGTTGTAGATCTGGTGTTTTTGATGAATTGCATCACAGTTCTGAATCATTTCTGGTGTATCTAAATGTGCAGAGGGTAATCATGGCTGTTAAACAAAATAATGGTATAGGCTAGGCTTCTATTTACACTAGGACATTGCATTTGCTGTTATGGCACTAAACAGAAATAAAAATTGTGTATGCTGTACTATGCATGGAAATGTACTGTACAGGCATAATCCGATGTCACACGGTGGCCTTCTGTTAATATGCAGAATGGAGGAAAATAAAGTTAATAGTGATTATATTGTTATATTTATCTTATAAACGTTATAAAATTGAAAAATCTGAATTTCAGTTTCATGTTGTGGCTCAGCTCTTGTTTTTTGTATATTGGGATTCTTTGTTACTGATTGTCTTCGAGTTTACTAGATTAGACTAAGATGTACAGATTGGTGGTAACCTGGTAACTTTGGTTAGGCTGCTGCTTTTTCTCATCTTGATCATTCAACTTGTAGGATGGGCGCTCAGAGCACGAACGTCAGTATCTTTACTGCCAGGCCATGGATACCACAGAGAACACGGAGCTGGTGAAAACGCCAAGGTAAGCATTGTAAGGTCTCATGATGAGGCTACAAACCCTTGATTGAGTAATCAGTTACAAATGAGGTTCATGTCGCAAACATTTCTGAAACACTTCAGCTTTATCTATCAGGTTGACTTCCAAAATAAACACACTGCCGTTTTAAAAAGTGTTTAAATCCACAAAAGCTTTTTTGGAGTTTGCGTGTTCTCCCTGTGCCTACATGGGTTTCCTCCAGGTATTCTGCTTTCCTCCCACAATCCAAAGACATGCAGATTAGGTCGACTAGCTACTCTTAAGTTGCCCAGAGGTGTGAGTGTTAGTGCGATTAGTTAGCCCTGCAAAGATTGGAGACCTGTCCAGAAGGTACCTGCCTCTCGCTTTCGTGATATCGCCATGTGTCTTAAAAACACAAAATGCATAAACTTACCTTGTGCCATACTTTATAGCCGCCTAGATCATAAAGGAGACATCTTATTACAGATGCCAACCTAAGCATTGTTGTTAGCTAGAAATATTGTTTTTGATTCCTGTTTCATTAACAGGAAATACCAGAAGTCGGATTAATTTGTGGATTAAGAGCATCCTTCATATAAAGGATTTTGATGCTAATCTGTCTCTTCTTTTACCAGTGAATATCTGGCCATGCTTATGCCTCCACTAACAGAAGAGAAAGTGTAAGTATAAAATCCACTGTCCTCCAGTTTCTTCAGATTTTTTTTTCAGTAACGTTTTTTTTTTTAAGCTGTAAACATTTTGTTGCTCTTAATATTCCCTTCTTTATCTCTGTCTCTAGGGTTAAGCCAGTGGGACCTAGTAATGTGCTTTCTATGGCTCAGTTACGTACATTGCCACTTGGAGATCAGGTGAAGACCTTGATGAAGAATGGTATGTTCACTGAATATATTAAATCGGCCCATCAAGACCTTTTAGCTTATGATATTCTGGGATTTGATATCTATTTGGTTACCGTCTTCAGTCAAGGTCATGCCATTTGCCAATCTGATGGGGCTGCTTGCGTCAGGCATAGACTCCACTGCAGTGCTGCGCTGCATACAGCAGGTGGCGATGCTCGTCCAGGGAAACTGGGTTGTCAAGAGGTGTGGTGTCTCTCATAACTACTGATTCAGTATCTAATAAGTATTTGATCTTAATATAGAGATGTACCTTTTATTTACGGATCTGTGGGTTGTTTTTAAAAGCTTCTTGTTAACGGTGGTGTTTTTCAGCGACGTTCTGTATCCCAAGTCCACCTGCAGTCCTCACAGTGGCGTGCCTGCAGAGGTGCTCTGTAGGGGCCGGGACTTTGTGGTGAGTCCACGCAAAATGCAAACTTGCTCCTCTACACTGTGAAACTGATATGACTGGCTTTTATATTTGCTTTCTGTTGAATGTGGCGACACCGTTGGGCTTTGCCATTCGGTGCAGTCGCATAAAAGCCTGTTTCGCTGATTTTTGCAGATGTGGAGATTCACGAACGAGCGCTCACTGATGAGAAAAGAGGTTGCGACTGTCATAAAGGTTGGTTGGATTGACTTGGGTTTGGCTCACTGCTATTAAGCTTTCAAGCAAACAGTCTGCAGTTTATATGTCGTCTGTATTTGATGTAAGAAATAACATTATTTAAAAAAAAATAAAGAGGGCTCAGGGGGTGGTTTGTTTGCGCGATGGTGTTTTTTTTTTTCCATGCTCAAAATATTTGGTAGCATTTTTTTTTTAAAAATGCAATGAAAATTATCATTAACTCTATAGCCTTAATAATGATTACCTGTGATATCTTTGAATTTGTTTGTTTTTTTTGTCAAGTGGACATCACATCATGGTTTTGTTTTTTTGTTGTTGTTGCTGCTGTATTTAGCTGCCTCCTGAGGATGTCAAGGACTTTTTGGAACAGATGGCTGTCCCCCGAGCAAACAGGGGCTGGGAGTTTCTCTTGCCTACAGACTATGATTTTGTCAAGAAGCATCCTGATGTGACTCAGAGACAGCACATGCTCTGGCTAGGCATCCAAAACAAGTAAAACTTATTTGTGAAGCTATTGATTGGTGTAGATTTAGTGGCTGTATGGTGTGTAGAGAAGAGTGATTCTCTTCTTTACACTTTTGTGGTTTCTGCTTGACGTAGCGTTTATGGTTTACAGACTGTACGGAAGCAGAGATGCCACTTATTTGATTGATTTTATTTATGTGTTTATTTGTAGGTTAGAAAAAGTTTTCAACTTTTCCAAGGAGGACTTCCTGACCAAAAAGGATCCTCAAATGGGTATTTATCTGAACTCCATGTAAACCGTCTCCATGTTGTCTTTCACTGGTGCTTTCCTTTTAGACCTTTGTCTTTGCTAGGTCTGACTTAATATACGAGTCTATATACGTGTTACAGACTCTGTTCATGTCAGCGGCGAGCAGCGTCTGAAGGTGGCTCGAGAGAACGCGCGGGTACTCCATACCTCTCTGCAGAAAGACTTGGATGCCCGAAGACTGAAGGCATCTTCTAAGGCTTCTGGCTCCAGTGGAACTAATACAATGGTGCACATTAAAGAGGAGCCCATGAGCGACTCTGAGGAGTCTATGGACACGTCCAGTTCTGTTCCTAACGGTTCAGTCAACGGTTATCCCTCATCAGACTCCCCTAACATGGACCCCCTCGGTGAATACGGGGCAGCACAGACCCCTACCCCGGAGCTCCAAGACTTTGTGCGGAGCACTTTCCGAAAACACTTTGTGCTGTGCCTCAGCGAGGTCAAACGCCTGTTCAACCTGCACCTGGCCAGCCTCCCTACAGGACACGGCCGCTTCGGCCACGTCACAGACCGCATGCTCCAGGACACCATCCTCCACAGCCACTGCAAACAGATCCTAGTGCCTGTGAGTACATTAGACAGCTGATGATCCAAGTGTCCCAGTGGCAAATTTCTACAGGCTTATCTTTGTGGCAGTATTTAATTTGGAGGTGTTTTTTTCTTCGGAGTCTTTTTGTTGCTCCAGAAGTGCATAAGCACGGTTATTTGAAATGATCATGTTTACTTTTCCTGATTGCAATTATCCCTTCGATTTTACAGTCCAAGTAAATAAATGTAGTAGGTCAAGTGGGACAATTTGAGACGTACAAAGCTTTTCTCCGTCAAAGAGTTTGAACTGTGAGCCAGTGTATTCCTACACATGGATGATACTTTGGAGCGTTTTATCAATTAATCTGTCCTCTGACGTTAACCTACCTTGTTTCTAGTTTAGCTATGAGATAAACTTACTGATTTAGCCATGAGATAAACTGCTTTACAGCCAGAGTGGGCAGATTAGCACTACCAAACTGAGGGAAATTAACAAGCAACGGTTTGCTCTCCTGTTAATGCTTGTAGGTTATATACTTGGAGAGTTTGTGTTGCTAGCTAACAATTTCCAGGTAAGTCGGTATGTTGTCTTGGTTATAAAATGGACTCATTCGCTGAACTGACATGTTAAAGAGAAAATAGTCACCAACTGTTTTGTTTATTTGAACGTGTCCTTCTCCTTTTTAAGTCACTTAAGCAATAATGTGCTTTACACGTGTAACAGTTTCAAGAGGTTGAATGCAAGGAGCGTTGCGCAACATGCTGTTTTCTTCATGGAACCTGAAAACAGGAAGGAAAAAAACAGTAAGTTAAGAGTGGGAGAAAGAGAGGGAGACCATGGTAAGAGTACAATCTCAATAGCTTATGCTCTTGCATGAAACTAGCCATGATTTTCTTCCAGTAATGTTTTAATATTAAGAACTGTAGATGATCTTGTGGTTCTGCTAATTTCATTCGAGTTGAGCTGAGAAAACATTGAGGTGAAAAACCCCCAATAATCGCCGAAAAAACAGTACGGCTTCACAACGACCACAGCTCAACCGACGCTTGTAAGCAACTAGTAGCACGCACACCACCGCCACCTAGTGGACAATTGCTGAACTACTGGACTCAGTTCGCAACACCTGGGATTTTTAATCTTTTGTACCGGACGTTCTGGCTAATGGATTATGTATTCAGACCAGCGGATTTTGTACGTTGCATCCGATATCCGTTAAAGCGGTGTCCGTAGATGAGAGGATCAACTGTAAATCCTTGCACTGTGATCAAGTGAATTTTGTTATGCCCAGCTCTATGTGAAAAGGGCTCTTTCGTTGTCTTAGACTGCACGACACCGTCTAAACCCTCTCGGCTAGACTCGTATAAGCGGTGCATGTCCGTTCAGAGACTGATCCAGTTTCATTTTCAGATGCTAATGAGGCCGGAGTTGAACATGGTGGAAAAACCTCTTGGATGTTGTAGGCATTGCATCTCGTCTATCCATCATTAACTCTGTGTTGGAATCAGTGATTTCAGCTGAGTCGCTAGCTGATCCACACAAGTGTGTTGTAAGAATTTGTAATATCCTACACCACATTTATTATTTTGCATACTTTTGGTACCAATTTATTACTTTTAGTAGCCTAAAAAAAGCACCGAATCTAAAATTGGCCATGTGTAGCTGTTTAATGCATTCTTTTTACTGTGCAAATAAAACAGCTTAAAAACAGTGGAGTCCAGAAAGGGCCTGTGCTTTAACGGTGGAAACGATGACTAGTTGAATACTTTTTTTTTTTTTTTATTCCCTGGTCAACTATTAAGGTTAATCTCCATACAACCCCTAAACCCTGTGATGGCCTGGAGACCCATTCAGGGCGTGTCCGTGCCCAAAGCTTGCAGTTTAGCTTTATATAACGGGGCCTGGATACACTCAGTCCTGGGTGTGGATTTGTTGGCGAGTCGTGCTGTGCCGTTTGGTGGATTATGTTTGATGCTTTGTGTTAGTACTTCCATTCGTTTCTGCTTGGGCCAGCTCTTGTTTCTAAGAAGAGTCTTTTTTTTTTTTTTTTTTCTTTTGTTGTCCACCGTGTGCCGCCTAATTGATGTTTGTTTGGTCGAGGCATCATCCTTTAGTTTGGGTTTAGGGTATTCAGGAAAGAGTTATATAATCAGTATTAAAGACAAAGACAAAGCTCATTACCTGTAAAGTTGAACCCAGTGCCATTAAGAGTGGATCAACATCTCCTGTCTGTGTGTAGGTTCAGGTACTTTACTGTAATCCTTGAGCTCATGCTGCAGCCAAGGACTAAATAGTTGTTTGTTTGATATGGTGTGTTTGCTGTTCAATTTAAGGAGCTTTTGGAATGCAGCAGTCTGATGAGCAGTTACTGCGGGATACAGCAGGATTTCTTTCCACAGTATTCTGAGATACAAATCTCAATACAGAGGCACGGAGCTGAAATGCACTTTAATGTGTGTTGTATTTTCAGTGTCACTGTATTGTCTTGTCTTATTTGATCAACATAGAAAAATATATATTAATCTTTCAGAATTGTATTTAAATACTGTTGTGATTCTCTGTGTGCATTCTCTCCAGGGTAACTGTGTAAACCTTTATCGATTTTTGAGGTCAAGTTACTTACTGTCTCTCTCGCTCTCTCATATCTTTCTCATATCTGTGTCTCATACCATCTCTCATATGTCACTCTGTCTCATATTTCTTTCTCTCATATCTCTTATCCTCATGTCTCGTGTCTCTCTCTCTCTTCATCTCTCTCATATCACTTTTTTGCGCTCCCTCATCTCTTTCTGATCTCTCATTTTTACTTGTATCTATTTCTCATAGTCTCTCTCTCTGTTGCTTTCTCATAACTGATGACATATCTCTGTTCCTCAGATCTCTCTCATGTCTCATTCTCATACCCATTCTCTAATATTCCTTTCATCTCATGTCTCTCATTCTGATTTCATATCGATTTTTTTTTTTTTCTTTTCTTTTGTATCTCTTTGGCTAACTAGTATCACATTCTCTAATACATATCTGTCTCTCTTTCATCTCTCGGTCTAATATCTATTTTCTTTCTGTCATATTTCTAATATCTTTTCCTCATTTCTATTTCTGGTATATCTGTCTCTCATATCTTTCTCACACTTGTATCACTTTATATAGCTCTCATCTCTCTCTGTCTTTCTCGTGCTCATATCACTTTATCTTGTACATCTTTTGTGTTTCTCTCATCTCTCTGTCTCACATCTCTTTGCAATTATCGTATGTCAAATTTCATACTTGTATCTTTCTCGTAACACTTCTGTATTGTTTTAATTTAATTTACTAGCAAGCTTGTCTTTTATTCTTATGTATCTGTGTAAAGTTTTTTTTATTTCCCTTTAAAATGTCATGACTGCTTTTTCTCTCTCTCTCTCCCTCTCCAGTTTCCCCCTCAGAGCAGTGCTAGTGCAGACGAGCAGAAGGTCTTTGGTTTATGGGAAAATGGTGAAACGTTTGATAAGGTAATGCTGTACAGCTCAGTAATTTTGACAGCCACATCAGGTTGACTAGATTTCCTTAGCATTGTTTTTCCATTTTGCCATTATTCTTCATCATTGTGGCTCGTTGTGCTAAATAGAAGGTTACGTGATATTTTGTCGTTGGTTTTTGTTTAATTCTGCTCTTGATCTGAAATTCCCGTTCGTGTTTGTGTTCGTCCCATCTAGCACCGCCAGATTCTCTTTGAGATCTTTATGAAGAACTATCGTGTAAGGAGAAACATTATTCAGACCCGACTCGCACAGGAGCTCGGTGATGCGGTCACCAAGGCTGATGTGGACAGGCTGCTCAAGGTATCACAAGCATTACATAGATGTATTTGTAAATTTTGGACCCCTTCCTTTGTACATAAATTGACAGAGTGAAAAAGAAGCTGATTTTTCAGGTGCATTTATTTGTTCGTTCGTTGTTTGTTCTAGGAGTGCTGCATCAGCCTTGGAGGAATGTGGTACCTGAAAGGCACAGTGCAGTCGTGACAGTAGGGGAGGAGCCCGAAAGATCCTGTCAGTCAAAAAAACAAACAGGAAAAAAAAACACTTCTCTGTCAGAGTTTTCCTCTGTATGGGGGAGATGGAGCCGACACGCAAATCAGTCACTGCCCTCAGCTGGAGAAGACCGGCTTTGGAGGACAGAAACGTCTCCCTGCTGCTCCAGGACATTGCTTTTGTTTACCTTCACGAACACGTAGCTGAGCATAGCCAAAATCAGAGCTTGTGGAAACTTGCAGGGCATTTCACCACTTCATAAAGGGCTTGAGGTCCACCGGATCCTCTGGAGTGTTTAGTTAAATTAATGACGGAAGGGGAGAGATGTGTATGCAAAGCTTAGTTCGAATCTTTGTTTTCATGATTTACTGTTCACACTTTTTTCGTATCTTGCATTTACGCAGTACTAATAAAGAAGGCTGGATGGTAATTTTCTCATTTGTGACTTTTCAGACACAAATTATATTGGTGTTTTCCGTAGGACCTGAATGAGAGGTGACCGCTTTAGGTTTGTGTCCCCTGCCAAATGATGTTACAATCAGCACTTAGGAGGTACACAAGTGTTTTTCTTTTTCCCACATCCTGATAATAGTAATATACAGTTGAGTACAGGGTTTAGTGATTTCATTTCCTTTATCACGTTAATTTGCCTGAAGTTAAAATAACACTATGCACTAATGTGCCATAGACTCCCTTCCTTCAAAGTAACGGCTACACCAAAGCTCTGACGCACTGGAAAGTGATCCTCGTGTTTAAGTAGACATGGAAGGTGGATGGAGATTATATTTCTTTTTACATGAAAAGAAACATGTTTATGAAGTGCAAGATAAACAGTTTGAATATGAATTAATGTAGGAATATGCTATGGTGCCAATGAGAAGTGTGAACCTACTGTAAATGTCCTTGGAAGCATGTATGGAAATGTGAAAAATCAGCACCATCCTGCTGTGGACTTTGGGACTGAAGTTGTTAAGTGTGTTGATCATTTAGGCTGCTGGATGTTCTGGTTGATTTAAAGATGATGCATTGGCAAACATCATGCATTTAATTTCAAACTATTGCTGTATTTAGATGTGTGTGAGATCCTGCCCTGATGGACTGGGTTTTTTGTTTGTTTGTATGTTTGTTTTTTTCCCCACTTTTCTTTTCTTTTCTTTCAGCAAATTGTGTGTTCAAAAGTAAATTATGTGTGAGCCTGTGTGTCATTGGAGGGCCTGAGGATGTCCAGGCAGTTAAAACTGTGCTGCTTGACAACTACTAAACTGAAGTTGTGGGGTTGGTTGTAGTGATAAAGCGAGTTTTCTACATGTTCTGATCAATTTTAGGACATGTGAAAGTGCCTCAAATTTATTCAGGGGAAATATTACCTATATTAAATTTGCTTTTGCGGTTTGGAAGAACCTTTTGCTTTATGTCCAACCCCATATTTTTTTTCTATTATACATCATTTAAGATATGCCTGGATCCTGGACGTTCATTTTAATCATTCCGCATATCAGAAATAAATGGACAAGTAAACAAATCAAGGAACAGTTTTGACCTACAACTAGACGTCGACTGTTTCGTTAAAACATTATGCTCAATAAACACTGCGAAGAAAGTATTGCTCTCAGAGTGACTTTGTAAGCTTTTTATGTTTTCTTAAAAGACAGACGGGTGACAAATTATTTTGCATTTATTTATTTATTTATTTATGCAGGAATGGTTTAGCTCTACCTGGCCCCTTTAGACAGAAGAAGCATTATAAATCATTACTAAGATCTTCTGACTGATTGCATTCATTCTGTGAGGAAACGCTCCCATCCTGATGGGAGTGGTCTCTTCCAGGATAACCCCGCCACCCAACAATAGTGCATGAGGCCTCACTGAAGGGTCTGATGATGAAATTGATGTAAATTGTATGCTCTGGCCTTTATAGTCACCAGATCTCATCCAAACTAAACACTAATGGGAGCTTTTAGGGGGAACAAGGGGGAATATATTTTAGAAGAATCGTGTTCATTTCTCCAGTACCAGTCCAGAAACTGACAATCAGTGCACTGGAGATGTTCTGACAGCTAAGATGCTTTGTTCTCCTTTAATGTCACCTACTTGTCTTGTTAGTCTTCTTCCGCTTAATCCTGTTCAGGGTCGCGGGGGGAAGCTGGCGCCAATCCCAGCTGACATCGGGTGAAGAGGCAGGATACGCCCTGGGCAGGTCACCAATCCACCTCAGGGTGACACACAGAGACAGACAACCATTCACACTCACATTCACACCTAGGGCCAATTTAGAGTCACCAATCAGCCTAATCCCCTCTGTGCATGTCTTTGGACTGTGGGAGGAAACCCGAGTACCCGGAGGAAACCCATGTGAACACGGGGAGAACATGCAAACTCCACACAGAAAGGCACGTGTGCCAAACCCGGGGCTTGAACCCAGGACCTTCTCGCTGTGAGGCAACAGTGCTAACCACTCAGCCACCATGCCGCCCGTCACCTACTTGTGTATACTATATACCAAAAGTATGCAGGCACCCTTCCTAATGATTGAGTTTAGATGTTTCATCCACAAGCATTGCTAGCAGGTGCATGACATCAAGCAAAGATCCATGCAATCTCCATAGACAAACACTAGCATTGGAATGAGTCGTAGTGTCACAGGATGCCACCTTTGCTTCAAATCAGTGGTGCTCTGCTAGACCCACTGAGGTTATTATTACGCACATAGATTATTATTGGAATTATAACCTACTAATTGTTTGCATGTTCTCCCCGTGTCCATGTGGGTTTCCTCTGGGGTACTCCAGTTTCCTCCCACAGTCCAAAGACATGCACAGAGGGGATTAGGCTAATTGGCTACTCTATATTTTCCGTAGGTGTGAAGGAGAGTGTGAATGGTTGTCTGTCACTGTGTGTCGGCCCTGCGGTGTATAGGCGACCTGCTCCGGGTGTACCCCACCTATCGTCTGAAGTCAGCTGGGAGTGGCTCCAGCAACACACACACACACACACACCCCAACGCTTAACAGTATTAAGCAGCAGAAGATGAATAAAGATGAGTGAGTGAGTGACCTATTAATTGTTGCTAATTATGATGTTAAGTTGGTTGTGGATTTGGACCATGGATTTCAGGGTGTGATTAGAAGCAGGAAATATTCAAAATCCTGAAATAGATCAGAAAGTAGAAAAAGAGAAAAATCTAAATATTTATTCATTCCTAGGATTTCTGTCCTGGTTTCACACTGTCTATGAAGAAGAATAAGCTGTGTGTGTGCAGGTGTGTGATGTCAGAGGATGCTCAATATGTTGTTACCATAAACCTGATACATTAACAAAATACCAACCACTGATACCTAAGGAAGAGTTATTGTCACGTCTGAGATGTGGTAAGTCTTTCTTCTGTAAATTTATTTATGGCAACACCCATAAAACATCCGTAGGAGAAATAATAATGAGCACAAATGATACAAAAATGGTCACAAAAGATCACAACTTGTCATGTATAGCACATAAAGTCTTAAAGGGAGATAATTAGGTCTGTATCAGTAATTCAATGTGAGATCTGAAGCTCAAGGCTGTGCTTTAAATATCCTATTCCTTTGCGATTCCAGTTAATTCAGACTTACTCCCTTATTATACCTGATGCCTCCTGGGAAATTTGGACAAATCTGACAGTCTTGGGAACTCAAACATGGGAAATGCGCAGTATTTAACTTGACTTGGCCCTGCTCATCTCTAAGTCCTTTTTGCTATTTTGGAGGCAAGTGAAAATCTCATTGAAAAGCATTTTATATTCAGGCAACTGAGCACAGTCCTGAGAACGTGTGTGTTTGACTGGATTGAGGATCGAGTACTGATTGGTTGTGGAAGTCTGCACCGCTTTGTCGCACCGTGACTGTGACCGTTCTTCGCAGCGGTGCAGAAGGGCATTGTATTTCCTCTGTAAGGCGCTGTACTGAGCGTCCACCTCATTAAACAGCGACACGCCGTGGCTCTTCACTGTCTCGAAATGCCCCTTATAGGTGTTATTGTGTTCTCCATTTCTCAGGTCCTCATCCTTTGTGCCAGCTTCCAGCAGCTGCCTTTCGCTGTTGCAGCTCTTTGGCACTTGCCTCATCGCCCACATCTCACTCACTTCCCCCTCTGAAGGATAGAACATAGTGCCTGGAAGCACGCGTGAGGCTGAATTGGAACGCACCAGCTGCCGTAGCTCCTCAACTTCAGCCTCCGCCTCAGCCAGACGAGCCTTATAGCTTTCCGACAGAGACACATGTAGCTCCAGTTCACTGATCCCTCGGGCCAGAGCCTCGGCTTCCTGCTCGGCAGTCTCTCTAAGGGCCCGCTCTAAATTCAGCTCGGCCTGCAGTGAGTGCACCGAGTGCAAAAGGGCTGTGTGTGCTTCCTCTTCCTGCTCATCTTGCTCTAGAGATGGAGTGCTGGGAGATACGGAGTGATCAATGGGTGAATACCTGGAATACACCGAGCTATATGTCAGAAATATAAAGAAATTAATGCAAAATAGAATTGCATTATGGGATCTGGTCTCTAGAGAATGACAATAAAGCATTCATGCAACTAAACACAACAATTTTTTTTATTTCATTAGACCTGTCAAAAGAGAAACTATCATCTGCCCTTGTTATTTGTGCCTCTCTAATATACTCATATCTCATATGGGTAAAAGAAAACATTAGGACCAATATAAAATACTTCTTTTACATTTAAATCTGATATTAGAATTGTAGTAATAGACAGATTTTAGAGCGCTGAAAGATGCATTTGATTCTCAAAATGTAATACTTCTTTTGAACACCATTACAAAAATCATGATAGGCGGTATATATATCCGATGTTTTAATGATGTATCAGCAGAAGAATGAACTCCTATCCCAAACCCTGAAGAAAGACCTTAATATTATTCACCACTAATGGTTTACAGGTTTGTCTCTAGTACAGGTACATTAGCAAGACACCATTCCAAGGTTTGTGCACATAATTCATGTTTAATTAGCTCCAGTAAATTTTTATTTTAAGATTTTTACTTGTCTGATTGGCTAATATCTGGCTTCTCTGGCTCCAGAGGATCTGGTGTCATCTTTTCAATCTTCCTCTGCAGCTCGTCCACCTGACCCTGCAGCCCGTTTATGGTCTCTGTAAGCCTGCACAGAGGAACAAGTTCATGTTTAATATGTTACCTCACTTCATGGTATGGCACACAGCTCCGGGGTTCAATCCCAGGCTTCGGCTACTTTGGAGTTTTTGAAAGAATTCCCATGTGTGTGCAGGTTTCCTCTAGATTCTCTGATTTCCTCCTACCTTGCAAGAACATGCTGGTAGGTGTACCTAAAGTTTGAGTGTGTATGTGTGTGTGTGCTGTATCGCCACCTCAAGCCCAGTGCTCCAAGGATGGGCTCCAGTGCCTAACTGCCAATCCAGAATATCAAAAAATGCTATATCTATCTATATATACTCCTGAGACCCTACTGTCCTCATATGAGGACCACTGGGTATTGCTCTTTTGCCAAACTTCTTCCTGTTTGGAGACGTTTTCATTGATCAAGTTCAATAGTTATTAGCTACTAAGGAACAGAATCAGTGAGGAAAAAGGACAAGGTACACAACATTAAAGTTTGGGTCTCAGGAATGTGTGTATGTATTTTATACACACACACACACACACACACACACACACACACACACACACACTCACTCACTCACTCACTCACTCTTTGCAGTTAACGTATCTGTGCTTCAATGTAAATTTTACCAAAACCGTCTGCCTTACCCCTCGATCTTCTGCTGGGCTGAGCGGTTTTCCCTGGTGAGTCTTTGATTGCTCTGTTCCAAGTCTCGTGCAGTCGCATCTAACTGCTCATAGACTTTAGCATGCTGGTCATTCACTGACCTGAGCATCTCCACCTGCTTAGATAGATGCTGAACAAAAGCAAAACAACTTAGAAAATCTGTCATTTGTATACTATTACTAAAAGATATTTAAGCTTGTGAGGAATCTTGCATAATATATACAATACAAGCTTGTGTAATAATATTCATATTATCTGTGGGGTCCAGGGGTGATTTCATCAATGATGGGCACATTACATATGCAACGTACCAGACTTCAAGAGAAGATTATCTTATCACTATTATATTAACTTATCAGTACCGTGCTTCGTCACACAGAAAAATGAAATAAACCTACAACCTGAATTCCAGAAAAGTTGGGACGTTCTTTAAATTTGAAAAAAAAAAAGAAAAGAAAGAAAACTAAAAGACTTTCAAATCACATGAGCCAATATTTTATTCACAACAGAACATAGATAACATAACTGAGAAGTTTTACAATTTTATGCACAAAATGAGCTCATTTCAAATTTGATGCTTGCTACAGATCTCAAAATGTTGGGACAGTTTGAAGACGTCTGGACATCGAAATTATGAGTTTCTGGAGTTTTGATGTTGGAATTTGGTTTCATTCTTGCCTGTTATAGGTTTCTAGCTGATGAAGAGTCCTGGAGCTGCTCAAATATGGCTTCCTTTTGGCATGATAGAGCTTTAGTTGGCATCTGCAGATGACACGGTGGATTGT
>JAQMCW010000006.1:5341628-5372546 GCA_030068335.1 Chrysichthys cranchii
GTAAGTAATTATTTAAGAAAACTTTGATCTAAATATATAAAATTCTTTTCGCGTTTGAAACGGAAATGACGTATGACAACTATTTATTGAAAAATAAAATTGGTAATTAACAAACTTATTTTATAAATACTGCATTTTATTTTTCTGCACTCAGTGAGCGAAGCTCAGTTACTAAAAAACAGAAGACAGTGAGGAGAAAGGACAAGGCATTAGAGCTTGGGTCTCAGGAGGAGATATATAGGTAGATAGATAGATAGATAGATAGATAGATACTATATTGCTACATATAGCAAAGGAATCCACAAATATTTGGCCATATAGTGTATCATTTATGCAAGGTTTATGAATTAAGAACTTTGTCATGTATTTAAAGATTACTATCACTATAATATTATGCCTCTGGATCTTGCTGTCGAACTGTATAACTTGCGGACTGCTTAACAGGCTCGCAAAACAAGATTATGTACACATCCGTGAGATTTCCAGTCCAAGTTACTCGCAGGTGATCAGTATAGTGTACTAGGAGTGAGCTGGCTCGAGACTGACGTGAAAGGACAGATCCCGTTCCTCCTCAGGCCACGCCCATCCCACATTTAGAAAGTGACGTCACGCGGCGACGCTCCAGTCAACAACTCTGGAGTTTAGTTAGAAACAAGTGGAGAATATGACTGTCCGCCTGACCGCCAGTCTCCGAAGGAGCTGTCTGGGAGACAGCCAGGTGGCTTAGTTACTCCTCCTGTACTTCCAGTCCTTTTTTTTTTTTTAATTATTATTATTTATTACTGAAGTTACTTGGAGAGCGAAGTTCCTGTAAACACCCCAACGCTGGAGCACGGGCTCCTGGCTAGCGCGCGAGCTAGCTATCTGTCTTAAGTAGTTAGCCTGCTAGCTGCGTTTTCCGAGCCAGCCAAGTCAAGTGAGCAACCGAAGCGGCGAAAATGGAGTTGGAGGACGGAGTCCTTTATCACGAGGACTCGGGAAGTTCGTCCATGATGTCGGAGAGGGTGTCCGGCTTGGCGAGCTCCATCTACCGCGAGTTCGAGCGCCTGATAGGAAAGTACGACGAGGACGTGGTGAAGGAGCTGATGCCGCTGGTGGTGGCCGTGCTGGAGAACCTGGACTCGGTGTTTGCAGAGAACCAGGAGCACGAGGTGGAGATGGAGCTGCTCAAAGAGGACAACGAGCAGCTCATCACTCAGTACGAGCGGGAGAAAGCGCTGAGGAAAGGCGTCGAGGAGGTGCGTGGGGTTTCAGACGCCGTTCAGGGGAAAAACTCCACAGTACAGGTTAAGCTGATCATGATCAGGGGGCTTTAGGGGAGAGCAGAGGTGTACAAACTTTTTCCTGGGCAGGGATTCTTTAAAGTGTATGTCCTTATGATCGCAGTGCACTTTAAACTAAGTATAAACACGTGTTCTAGTGTTATGCACCTTAGGCAGATATCATCATCATCATCATCATGACAAATATGTCTTGAACCCCCAACTTCCCATTCACAAATCCCCCCTCCCCCAAAAACCAAACAAAAAACCCCCCTGAAAAGTTTCACAAATGTGTCCTACAAATGGATCGATTTCTGTTAAAATTGCACCTTGTACGTGTTTTAAAGGCATTGATCATCCAAAATCCAAAATAAATAACGTCCTATATGATTACTTTTAGTAAGCGCTTTATCTCGGACAGGGTCACGGCAGGCCTGAAGCATATCCTGGAATACGGTGTTTGTGCGGTGGGAATATACCTGGGACGCAACATCAGTGTGTCACGGGGAACCATGCACACAGAGATTCACACACTGGTTAATACCGGGATCAGACTTCACAATGTGTTTGTCTTTCGCAATGGTCATTGTGTCAGATTAGGCAATCGTGATGCTATAAATTCTTACCACGTCTTGGTCGGGAGACTTGAACCTGACTAATCGTTGTTCACGTCCTTGTGTGTCGTCGGTGAGGAGGGTCAAGAACTTGTCGAAAGAGGAAAAAAAAACTAGGTGAAAAAATACAAAACATTTTGACATGCTAGGATTTCCGTTGGGCTGTTTTAGGCTGTCCCATTCGCCACATTGCTGTTCTTCCATTATGGTGCACTACATGGCCAGTTTGTTTTTCCCAACATTCATATTTGCGTCTACTTTTGGGATTTTTTGACCCCTGCAAAATCATTTAAAAATCAGACTGAGCTTTGTAATCCGATCCTGGCATAAGACCTTAGGGGTGATTTAGAGTAGTCAGTCCACCTTCTGGCAGTGGTTTTGGGATGTCGGAGGAAACTGGACAACCCGGAGCAAACCCCTGTGGACATGGGGAGAATATGCACAGAAATTTCATACAGACAGACACCTGAGCTCAGGATCGAAGTCACATTTAAAGTGATTTCAAGTTACTAGACAATTAATCAACTATAATACCTAAATAATCACCACTGGAACAATTTTAATGCTGGTGGATCTCCAGCACTGATGCATTGTTGAATGTGATGGTAAAAATAGGAGACTGTGTCACTTTCTCCGGAGGACGTCGGCGGATTTGGACGATTGAAAGCCCTTGCTCACGGTAGTGAAATTTGTAAGCAGTACAGTGTTTCTAACTCAGACTCAAGTTCAGCATGTGTCTTATTTTACATCTGCTCCCATGCATTTTGAGATATGGGATTTTGCGCATGAACACAACACAACGCTCTGCTGATGAACCCAAATCACATTACTCTTATTCTGCTGATGATCAGGTTTCTGTTCAAGCTTGTCAAGAGTATAATCTTGATCCTGAAAGTGAAAATAACTCTCATTATTTTTAAAGTTTAAAAGAGTTCTAGCTTGAAGCTTTAACGTTAAAACCACCTCAGTGGATGCATTATCTGTTTGTTTATTTATTTTTTATTTATTTATTTTTTAAAAACAAATCCTTGGATGGAAATGTAGCTTTGTATTGGTCTTAGAGCTCCTGACATGCATATGGATTACCGGACCCTAAATGAATTTACTACCTGTTTGGGCTTTTGCACAAGCATGTGATGATACATGTCACATGCATGGTAGGAACTCTTGGTTGGGGGGGGTGGGGGTGGGGGGGTGGACGGACTCAGAAAGCTGAAAAGTCCCTTGTTGGGTCCCTTGAGATATGTGGAGACAGCTTCTTTCTTTGTTCAACTTCCAGGTGTCTACATGATTCCTCTGATTGTTCAACACCCTCACGCACATACAAAATGATTAAAGGGACATCTTAGCAAATGAGCATGTCCCATCATGTTAAGACCGTAGATGTCACTCTGTGCTATATAAAGCCCCAATGAAAAGAAGCGGCTCCAGTCTCATGAAACTAGTCACATTTTCTTGACAAGTGACACGCGGATGCTGTTAACATAATGCAGTTCATCTGCTGTCTGAATGCAGCAGGAATATGCTGTCACTAAGTTTGAGCAGAACGTCAAACTCTGGTCACTTGACGCATGTTCTTTAGAGTACGATTCTCCATGCTGGCTGGATTTGAGCACGTTATCAGTACATGACTTGTCCTAAACCTAAAAGGAGCTTGTAGATTTCAGTTTCAAAGCAGATATAAGGTTGCGTGCCGTTAAGTGTTGTAGCATCTGCCAATATTAAAATTTGATATTTCGATGATTGACTGTCCCAGAGATGGAGCAGTGTTTTAGGATCCTCTTTGCTGAAAGGTGTACATGTAATGCCCGCAAATGTGGACAAGATAAAGGGAAATAAAAACCCTTGGAAAGCCTGGAACATTCATGTCTTTTAGTTCAGCAGGTGATTGTTGGATATTAGTGTTAAACAGTAGGCGCAGGCCAGGTATCAGAAAGTGACGACGGGCACGTTTAAACAAAGCGGCGATGACGAGCTTCTATAGAGACTGCGACATTGCTTTCATCACTTTGACCTTGTTTAAGGTAGGCCTCAATACAGAAGCAGTATAGAGCATGGGTTCTCTTACGATTGAGCCCTTTAACTCTAAAATAAATACCATGGACCCTCGCAGTGTATTTTATGCACATAAGATACGAGCATTCCATCATTAGCCTCTTTAATTCAAAGCGTACAGTGATAGTTTAGCTATTTATCGTAGTCGTCAAGCTTCTGTTGCCTAAAGAAGCTTGAATGTAACATCGTTTGCAAGCTTTAGTGCTGTTTGTTTGTCTTTTTTAATACAAGTTGAATATGAATAAACATGTTGTGTGATGCTCACTGACTCCTTTAAGAAAACATATAACCGCAGGTGACAAAAAACCACATGGAATAGATTTTAATATGTAGTTATTTTCCCCCAAATTCTCCCAAATTGTTTTTTTTAAGTGACCCCTGACTTCTAATTACATTCTGAACGCTTGTGAGAAGGGTGTACATATTTTTTCCCCCCACCTGTTTTCTGAATGTTGGTGTACTTTTAGGGAGAAATGACTAGGCCTGCATGTTTTTTTTTAATTTTTTAATTTTTATTTTTTTTTGCCCCCTGAGGTTATTTGATTGTTTTATAGAAGGTGGTGAGGACCAATCAGTTGTTGTTAAGGCCCTGGTTAAAAAACAAAAACAAAACTAAAGAAAACATCATAGATTTGAAGGAGGTGTACTTTTTTTTTTTTTTTTTTTTTTTTTTTTTTTTTTTTTAAACGTGACTGTACATGTTTCGAACACGAAGGATGCTACTGTCTCATTCTATAATGTAGTGAAAACACATTTCCTATTTGTAGTGATGCTTTATATAGTCATTGTTTTCCCGAAGTCATAGTTTGTCATATTTGGTAATACTTTTATAGACTGGACTTTATGTAAGTTCTGGTTGTATAGCCTGTCATCCAATGAAAAATCTGTTTTTGGATTAATCTGGGCCATGGAAGCTATCTGACCTGATCCCTGCAGATGATTTTGCGCGGATTATGAAACGGAGCTGTGCGGACCGTGCAGTCATTTAGGTCAGTTGCGATGAGACCCTGCTTGAGCTTCAGCTTCCACATCTGAGCCGCCTGCCAGTTGCTGCTGCTCAACAGTCACCCGCTTGTTCTGAATAAACCTGCAGGGACACCACGATCCATCGCATCACACAAGGGACACACTGCCTTGCTTCTGTGTCTTACTTCCCGACTCGCTCTCTTTTATATGCCCGGCGTCCCGTGTGACGACGACCGCTGCGTGAGAGTGCTCGTCTTTCTTCAAAGGCAGGCTCACTTTCAGGTCACATGAGCCTTTTGTGCGTAACAGCCGAAGTGAAGAGCTGACCTATGACCTTTGTGCGTTACCGCCGAGTGCTTTGGTTGCCTTTGCTGCACCCGCTGGTGCACTGTCCTGTGTCATTCATGTGTAGGAAAATATGAAATGTCAGTCGCACAAAAGCAAGTGAAATGAAGGCATACTTTGCATGGCTAATAAGGAGATGAATTATGCATCGACTCTGATGGCAGACTTGATGATGGAGATGGTGGAGAATGACAACGAGGGGTGGAGTTTACAAATCTATTACTAATTATAAATCCACCAGTCCACATATTTAGTGGATATGTAGGCAGTGCTGAGTAATGTAATTAAACTTTGTAACAATTTTAATGCAAGATCATGACATTATAAGCAATAGATATATTTTCACATATGAATTGATGGTTACTAAATCCTCAGTGGGACAAATTCAGGTGCAAGAGTGTGCAAATCAGTAGCCTTCTCGTCCAGGGTATTAGTTTTTATTCATGGTCCCCCAACAGACACCTAGGTTCAATAGGCTAGTGAACACCAGTGTTGAACGACCAGGGAATGGGGGGGGACCCCAAAAACCTGTGTGTGGTTGACACATGACCTTTTCAGAATCAGGAGCGTGTACAGAAACTGTGTCAAAAGAAGCACAGTTACTTGCAGCACAATGGCGTCATATAATGAACACTCTTGTTCACTTCAAACACCTTGTGGTTAAACATACCTAGTAAATAATAGACGTAAACTAGAGTTGAGTAATATCTTATGGGCCATGTTTTATTACATTATTTGCCATTTTTACCGAGCCAGGTTTCTGCACAAGAAAACATGGGACTGGGCAGCACTCTGGAGCACTTGCCCATTGTGCTAGCTAAAATAATTTTTTCATCCCCCCCGATAGAAAACTGGCATCACCTGAAGTGCATGGACCATAACCAAAGCTGTATTAAAGAGTACCATCCACTCTGTGCAAACTAAAGACAGTTCTCCAGATGGCAAGTCACAGCTTGCGTCTAGCATGAGGTGTTGGTTACAGCTGAACAGGTTAGTTTACTTTCAGACGGGCGCAGGCAGTGTGTAGGTCACTTCTGAATTAGCCTGCATGACATGTAGTACCATGCCGTTGTAAAAGTGGCCAATCTCCACCCTGATGTGATTTGTGAGATGCTGAGTATTTGAGCCGAATAATAATTTGGCCAGGTGATGTGTGTGCTCACAATTGCTCTGTAAGTACTGCGTCATTTATATCACCGCATATCTAAGCCAAGTATGAAGTCTTTGCTAAATTTGTTTGGAGATGCAGAGAGGAAATGTCAGGGAAGGGCCAGGAATGTACTCGGCGGGAAAAAGAACTTCCTGAGCCCCTGTTTGTAGCCAGAACGCTTCATGGAAAGGGTTGTTTTTCCCTCTCTTTTTGTTGATGTCACATTCAATGTGTTTGTCGTGTGGTGTGATTGAAGAATGCTCGTCATGCATACATTAAGTTGGGAATCAGTCATTTCACACCATTGGTTCATAATCCTCTATGAAATATCAAACAGCAGATGATGTTGCTAGTGACAGGAAGTGTTTAATCCCTGTAACTGTATAGCATTATTGTTCACCTCATCAGACCTGAGTACGTTAATCACACATGGAAGTAGTGACTTTTGATTTTGCCCGCTTGCATCAGGTTGATAGTGTAACCATAGGCCGTGGAACCCTGGTAACCATCGCTGTGGTCATTTTGTTATTCAAATCATTGTTGTTTTCTTAGTGTTGCCAGCAACCTTCTCCATAACCTCTTGATGACTTGAGATTTAGTCATGTGGACATTTACAGCAACTTGCAGCAGCAGTAGAGGAAAAACTAGCTGGATAATTTTAGTGTACATTAACAGAAACCATAATCTGGTTTCAAAAATCCACCTCTACATGGGAGCTGGCAGGAGTGAAATACGTTCCGTGGAGAATGCTGGCAGGCACGTACTGGGTTATTCTGAGACAGAAGAGACATTCGGTTTCATCTTCCAGTACAGCTGAATATATTCCAGTATTATAAAATTGGGATGTTTTGCTTGCACAGCTGATGAAGGACTTGCTTTGTGTACTAGGCAAAACATTTGATTAAATCCGCTAACATTACTGAATTGCAACGCAATGCTGCAGTTCTGCAGTTACTATATACATATGTAGGTGCAATGCTTTGCATAAGTCTTTGCTTCCATTTCCATATTTGTGGTGTCATGACCTGGAACTGAAATGGACTTGGACTTAATTGAAATTTTGTGAACGGAAACAAATTAACATACAATATTGCAGAGAGGAGGGGGAAAAATCAGTGTAGTTTGCAAAATAATTTCAAAGGAAAACATAAATGTTTTGATCGGACAAGTATTCACCAATATTGCCAAAAATTCAGTGACTTTATAAGAAGAGAAATAACTAAGAGGCCAAGGATGATTCTGAAGGAGCTGGAGGACCACATAGCTGATGGCAGATCAGTTCAGGAAAACCATAGAGAGTAAGTGATTATTGGAAAACAAATGCTATATGAAATAGCAATTGAAGACTAAGGAAACATTAAAAAAAGGTTTTCTGGGCTGATGAAACCCAATATGAACCTTCTGGCCTTGACACAAAGAATCTTGAAATCATCACTCCTGAGTGAAGCATGGTGCAGGTAGCATCGTGTTGTAGTTTCATCTGCAGGCCTTGGGAGGCTGGTCAGGCAATCCTAGAAGAAAACTTGGCTTGAGTTGTGCGTAGGTTCATTTTCCAACGAGACAAAGATGCCAACCCTAACTGCCACAGTTTCACTGTTACAAAGTGTGTATTTCAAAACCAAGAGCTTGTTTTCTTTTAACCGCAACAGATTGAGTTCTCAGACGGGTCTCGCAGCCTCCTTAAATTTGATTTTGCATGGTATGACGTACATCTGCTGTTTTCTGCAGAACTCCTATGCTTCTGCTATGGTAGTTATGAGCTATGGCTTTGTGCCCTGAAAACAACAAGGCAACTGAAGATGCAGTTGACCTAAAGAGAGCTGTGTCAATAGAGTGCCGACACACTGCACCCTCTGTATCGGTTTGGGCACAAGGGGATCATTATGCGTGAAATGTTCAGAAGGCTGTACACAGCCAGTCCTTTTTCCTCTGCAGCGATGTCATATGAATTTTGTCCTGTGGATCATATGATGAGCAATGCAGAGAGATGGTGAAGGAGAAGCACACGCGCGCACACACTCACTCTCTCTCTCCAGGCGTTCGCACTGCGAGTGCTGAAAATGCACCAACTGAACGAAGACTCATTCACAGCCAGAATTATGAACGATGTGGCTTGGAATAAGAAACGCAGCTTGTTTTGTTTGCGGAAGCCCTTCAGAGCTTCCGAACGACGTACAAAATGATAATAGGAGCATGTACTACTGTAAAAAAAAAAAAAAAAAAAAATCAAAACAAAATGCTAATCAGGAATTTTCAGCACAGCCTAATAATAATAATAATAATGTCACTACCAGTCTTGTCAGATTTTTCTATACTTGATTGGAACAGTCTTGATTGTGTGGTTGCCTGCCTGTACCTGTTTGTTACACCCAAACCTCCACAATGCATATGTAAATTTCTCATCACTGTGAAGAAAATGCAAGCCCACTGGGCTGTTACACTATTTCACTAACTTGTGAAAATATAGTGAACTGGGAGCTGAGCGCTACAAGTTAAGCCTCAGATTGTTTACTTAATATTCCTTTCCGCACATTTCTGAGGCATGAAATGCCACTCCTCGCATTTGACAACAGGTCATTAGTGCATGTCGATACACCCTTAATACAGCAGACATGCTTAAGATTCTGAGTATTTAAGCTCATCTCTAGGCATCTGATTCATTACCTGAGTTGTGAGGCTAATGTTTTTATTCGTTCTCTCTGTAGGTCAGATTTGATCAAATTTCAGTGCCACTTACAGCAGAAGTTTTAATATGGGGCAAAAATCCAGGATGCTGAAATTAAAATGTGGCTGTATGCTGCAAACGTACAACAAGCCACATCCAGCCATCATCTATACTGCTGGGTATATGGGTTGATCTAATCTGCATGTTATTGGGCTCTGGGAGGAAACCGGAGCTGCCAGAGGAAACCCATAGACACACAGAAGTGCCTAGGTCAGCCGGCAGGTTCGAACCCAGAACCTTCTTGCTGTGAGGCACAAGTGCATATGTCTCCAGAAGGCAGTGTATGAAAGTCATCTGGCAGCATTAAAGGGTATTGAGACACTGAGGGAAGTTATAAAGCATGTGGTCATAAAAACAATTAAACAGTATTTACATTTGCCTCAGAAAGAGAAGTGCATTATTTTTTAAAAAATATATCCTTTATGTATGCCTTTTGTTTTACGCCAATATTTTATTTTGGGCAGTGCTTGTGATGCTAGTGGTTTAACTTCTGTGGAACACTTTAAATATTTTTACTGCTATCTTTGTCTTCCTAATTTTATCCTGAGGGTATTTTTGTTCTCTGGATATCACAAGGTGAGCAGTGTGTGCTGCAGTATCCCAGGGCTCTGGGCTGCACAGTCCGTGCATGTGAGTGACCAGGAGCTTCATGATCATGTGATGCCTCACAGATACTCAGTGTGTGTGTCACATGGCTTTGACGTTTGATTGCCCGCAGGAAATAAAGCTGTCTTTACCACCTTAAGTGAACTAACCGCAGAATGTTTTGGTGAATTGCATCAGGGGCTGCATCAGGGTCTGTGTCCACCAAATGCATTTTGTGCTGACCGCATCTACACAGACATCTCAAAAGGAAACAGACACCCCTCATTAAGTTTTATCTATGCAGACACCACCTGGTGCTTCAGACTTGCTAATATATTATTTTTCATTTCAGATGACAGGATATTAATTGTTTATAGCAACTAGCCATGTCGTGAACACCAGAAGCAAAAGAGTGTGATTTTTCAAAGAGGGCGTATTGTGGGTCAGTCTGAGGGTGGACTTAGCCAGAATATGATTGCACAAAACCTTGGGATTCCTCTCGCTACGGTCAACAGAGTGATTGTACAATTTAAACGCAAAGGAAAGGAATCAACAGCATCCCGCTCAGGTCGACCTGGACACTGACAGGTGTCTTCAGATTGTCAAGCGGATTGTTGGGAAAAAATCCCCGTTGTAAGGCCGCTCCAAGTGAGTCGGAGTACTTCTGTGAGGTGTATCCATCAACTTGGATACCATGGCATAGCAGCTAGAAGAAAGCTTCCTGAAATAAATTGTTCAAAAATGGTGTCTGTTTACTTTTGAGACATCTGTGTATTTTCTATACAAATCCTATGAATTTCAGCACTGACAGTGCTCAGTGTCCTTGCTGCAAAAACTCCCTCAGGGTTTAGGCCCCCCCCACACTTTCAGTTGAAACTTTTTTACTTCAACTTTGGGAACAATGCTCAGCTCATTAATGCCACTTCCCTCTCACCTGTCAGTCAAAACCAATCAAAGTACTAGATGTTTTTGTAACCTAGCAACAGTAAACACTTGAGAGAAGTGCTCTGGAAATGTGGTTGTGGGTGCTGGCAACACTAAAATTACACCTGGTGGACACTGGCACTTAAAGGGACCTACCTGCTCACTTCAACTAGCGAGTTGCCGGTTTTGATGCCATCAGTATTCCAAACACAATGTGCAACAATACTAGGACGTGATTTGGAGCAGAAGCTCTGTTCATACTGAAAATCAGATGTTCTCTTGATAGTACAACCAGAATTCCGGGAAAGTTGGGACGTTCTTTTAAATTAAAAAAAAAAAGAAAACTAAAAGACTTTCAAGTCACATGAGCCAATATTTTATTCACAACAGAACATAGAGAACATAACAAATGTTTAAAATGAGAAATTTTATGTGCAAAATCTTTTCTGGAATTCGAGTTATATATTGGGTGAAAAGATAATTTTCTTTGTTTCAGCGTTACATGCTCAGGTGTTTTGGTAAATTGTTGCATCATAGATGGACAAATTAGTAGCTTGGGCACCTAGGACAAACAGATTTCCAGACTGTTCTTTTATTAATACAGTGAACCCTCGCAATATCGCGGTTCACCCATCGTGGGTTTCAGTACATCGCGGATTTTCAAATGTTGATTCGCGGAATTTTTTTGCTTTCGCGGGACTCTGATATATAAAATATAATTTAAACATTAAAAGAACATTTAAATCGAAATAAAACAGTATGCACTATATTTCATCAGAGGATGAATACACAGTGGCGGTGTACGCCACTTCCACTTCAGCTAGTAAACAGGCTGAAAACAGGAAGTGACCTCACCGGCAGTAAGTATGCATGTAGATTTTGTATGTTGTTAAAATTACGTATGTTTAAGAGTGTAGAAAGTGTTTAAGAGCATAGGATGTGTTTATAAGAGTGTGGAAAAGGTTAATAAGAGAGTGGAAATGGTTTATAAAGCCTTAATATAAATCTAAATATGTCTATCTATCTATCTATCTATATATATAAAATAAAATAAATGTGACAGCACTACTTCATGGACTTCCCCTTTCGTGGGGAGGCGCCAGAACATAACCCCCGTGATAGGCGGGGGTTCACTGTAGTTGCCTTCAGACGATTAAAAAGTTAGACAACCAGGGAAAAAACTTATTGCTTTTTGCCAGATATGTTCATTTGCTCTTTAGGTTAGGATTTTTAGGTTAGTATTCTGTCTGCTCACTTCCGTATACATGAGGTCAAAGATGCCCGTGATTGGTTAGGGTTGCCAGATTGACAGGGGAGTGAGTAATGGCATCCTTCCCGCTCAATTTTGCGCACTCACCACATGGGCAAGCTCTGGAGCATTCACTTTTCTGACGTATTAGCTCGTGAATTAATGATTTGTCCATCCATGTAGTTTGGGGAAAGAGCATACAGCTATAATATAATAATTATTATATTATTGCTCATGTGTGCTGTTTGCAGTTGGTTAGCTTCCTCTGCCTTTAATTTGCTGTTAAGCTTTAAATGTTTCCCGGTATTTTCCACATTTTGTGCTTTTGATCCAGACTTGTCTAAAACATATTGCACTCAGATTTCACGCTGAACTGTTTAATTAATTTCCTATTGAGCTTCATCTCTCCAAAACAGATTGGGTTCATTTTCTCACTCCTCCGCATCAGTTTTCAAATGGAAGTTATTTGCACGGCAGCACCTGCAAAACACGTGGTTTTGGCTGGTCTGAAGCAATAAAGGTGTGTGTAAAGTGTGTGCTGGGGAGAAAATCCTCTCTGCAGCTATTCTCTATGGCTTCTCCTCCACTTGCAGCCAAAAGTGTGGTTTGGTCTGAATGAGCTAAGCGGGCATGAATAAGCTCCGCTGACGCCTGCAGTGACTCGCTGAAACCTGACTCTGCCATGATGGAGGCAGCACACAGCTGTTAACGGTCAGCCGGGGCACCACCTCCTCATGCCGCCCCGTCCGAAGGGTGGCTGTTAGTACGTGATCACTGTTAATGCGCTGTATAGTTTCTGTTCTGCATTCACCCACTTTTTGTGATCTTAAATTAGAATCACGTGGATCCAGCACGCTCGATAAATACGTCTGTTTACGTAGCAGGTTTATTTCAAAGCTACAGTTGAACTTCCATTAAGCACTTTTCTTTTCTTTAAAAAAAAAAAAAAAAAAAAGATTAGTGTAGATGAATTCCAGGAGTTTAAGGATAATCTTTTAAGTGTAAAGACATTCAGACATGGATTACACATGTAAGAATGGAAGTCAAAGAATAAAGAGGCTTTTTATAAGGTGTTAAAGAAGGTGTGGATGTATTAGAGACTGATGAGAGGGGGGAAAAAACAAAAACCTTGTGCTACAGTTTACCCAAAAGGTGCAGGGCAGTATATTAGGACTCCATCTATGGATGCCAAGTTGAGTTATTTGCATGTTTGCAAATGGCATATTAATGAAGGAAAAACATGCAGAAAAGTGCAAGATGTGTTTCATTGCTTTCGGAAAAACACATCCTTATGGGTAAAGCTTGGATATTCCCCCCCATGTATTCATGTTTTGATGAGCCTGAGAATGTCCAGAGGTTGAAGAACTGGTTCCTGTGATTCAGCATTATTTTGAGAAGAGTGTTTATAAAAAAAAAAAAAGTTCACTAACCACAGCTGAAACTACAAATTCCTCAAGTTAGTCTTCTGCTAAATGACATCCAGCACTCTGTGAGATGCATATTTGATCACTCTAATTATGCAGCATTATACAGCAGTTAGTTCCTTTCCAATAACTTGACTGGTTCTAAGAACGCTGATGTTTAATATAACTGCACTGAGACATGTCACTGTTTGTATCATTCCGCTTGTCTGGATTTGCCATGTTGTTTGTAATCATTACTACAGTAGCGTTAGTGACATCATTAGCAGACATACATGGCAAACGTTATTTTCAGGAATAAAATCTTTGATTTAAAATATGAAAACTCATCAGCTGAAGATAAAAAGGGCGCCAGTTTTACCAGAAGGATCTTTAACAAAAATGTACAAATCAACATTAGATGGCTAGCCGGCTAGCTGACGTGCTATAGAGTGAATGTGTCTTCTTCAGGATCTGATTCAGCTCGAAAGAGCAAAAATAAACTGAATGTTTGGCCATGTTGTATCTGAATTGTCACTTAGTCGATATTGAATTCTTGTTTATAGTACTGTTGTATATTGTATCTTTACCATTTCGCATTTCATTTTTAAGCAGCTCATGTCTTGTGTTGCTTTAGAGATATATGGAGATTGAGGACTTGCAGGAGCAGGAGAGGAAAGACCTGCAAAGCAAAGTGACCATGCTGGAGGGCCAAACCAGACAGCTGGAGCTCAAGACCAAGAACTACGCAGACCAGAGTAAGAATTTCACTTCACTTTAAAGTGTATTTATCCACTTCTTCACCCTTTTTTTTTATTTATTTATTTTTTTTTTTACACTTTGGTATGGCAGTACAGGAGGTCAGGGTCCAGCTGCATAAAATGCCTCACCTGGATAAACAGTTAACATGATGGAATGGCAAAAATATTGTTCAAGTCCGAGCAAGTCGTTGTTTGGTATAAATAACATACATCAATTTGAAATAGTTATGCTTTGTTTTGCATTTCACAGGGACTCTATACAGATGTGTCTTGAATTTTTTGCCGGCGGTAAACAAGCACTTTTCCATCTAGTCTTCTTTAAATATCTGTTTCTATCTCAGGTTTTTTTTTTCTTTTTGTTTGTTTTTTTAAACAAGCCATCTTGTGAGTTCACTCATGAGACAACTGTGGAAATATTTGCTTTCTGTGTAAGCTCATCTACTACAGAAGTGAGCAGGTTCACATTTAAAAAAAACAAAACAAAACAAAAAAACAACTCATCAGTTTGTCTTCTTCATACTTGACGGCTTGTGCTGCAGCATTTTTCAAGTGCTCAAGTGTTCAAGCCGTTGAATTACTTCAGGTTCACGCCCAGACTGCGTTCTTCTCGTTGAGGTCACTGGCTGTAGTTGCTTGTTTTCCTGCTGAGATGGGTGTTGGTTAAGAATGGGCTGAATTGGATAATACCTGAAGGGCTGCTGCGCTCCCCCACATGATGGGCTGATGAGCCCGTTCTCTGCCAAGCCGATCTCTAGGTGGGCGGCAATTACATAACTGCTCAAAGCAAATGACACATCTAGGCGATGCTGTCAGCTCCTTAAATGTTTATCTCGTCTGAAATAAATGGACTTCAATAGAAACTTCTGTTGTGACTTTTCCTGAAATGAGATGCTGGTATTTTTATAGGTCTTGGCCCAAGTTTACAACACTTTAGTGTCTCACCGTTAGACCTACTTTGAAAGATTTTATCCTGTAGCTATAACAGATGATTGTCACAATCAGGATTAATATGCCTCATAAACAGTTTTTAGACAGGACAAAGTGAGTCAGAATAAAACATTACAGTCGTCGACTGAACATTGCAGTATATGCTAGTCAGTGTTGCTGGGCGTTATGTGTGATTTCCAGGAGTTTGTGTTGGGACATGTGAATTGAGTAAGCACTTTATCCTGGTCAGGGTGGTGGTGGTGGATCTGGAGCCTAGCCCGTCAACCCTGGGCATGAAGCAGAGACACACCCTGACTGGGATTCAGGGTAGTCTTTTCTTAATCTGTTTTAAATAGTGAAAAAAACCCCGCTCCTTGTAATTCAAGGTTAACTCATGATCAAGGTTTCTCATCTGATATCTACTTCTCTGCTGTTTTTATTTTAGTCAGTTCCGTTCCCTTTGCTTTTTTTTTTTTTTTTAATGTAAATCATTGCTTAATCATTCATCACTTTTTCATATTACTGCTTTTAAAATGTATATTAAAAAAAAAAAAAACAGTACAATGTGTGTTCAAAAGTACCCTCCCAGAAAATGAATGACTCGAGTGTTAAATAGGAAATAAAAAGTCAAATTAAATGACCAAGTCAGGCCAAATTAAATTTGTTTCTCTTTCAGGCCAAATGTTTTAGAGCGATGTGGCACTTGTTTGACTTTCCCACACAAAAACCGAAAAACATGTTTTTGTCAGCCCTTCCACCGAATTCATACAGATAACTGTGAGTTTTCTAGTTCTATATCATTCCAGGAAGAACTTGACTTGCAAATCAGAAACAACAATACACTTCTTGACCTGTTGCTATGGTGATATAGAAGAAACCCAAAGACTACCCTGTTCTGCTTGTTTTTTAAAGCTAAAAAGATCAAACGTAAATAAAATTCACCTAGAAAAGCTAATTCCCAGAAGGGGAAAGGATGTGGGGTGTGAAACAGATTTGGTTTGGGATCCTTACATCCAGTTTGCACCTCCCTCACAAAATTAGATTTCTTTGGGTTGTAGGGGAAAAGAATGGGTGGGTAAGAAGGCAGATGCAGAGTCTTAAAGGTGTATTCGCGAAAGCAAAAAAAAAAAAAATAACACTATGAACATGAAAACTTGAGCAAGCGCTAGAAAACACATGGCAAAAATGTCTATAAGGTCAACTGTGACCAAGAACACAAAAGCTTGACAATGCTCAAAATTTAGACCTTAAATAATGCCTTTAATGATCTAAAACTAGGAGCAGATGCAACAAGTCATGTGGCATGTGACTTGAAGTGGCTGATGGGTAATGTACTCCAGGCGCCATCATGACAGCTGCTAATTATCTGCTAATTATATTGCTGTTCTTAAATCTTGTTTTGACGCCCATCGACATGTAATCAGAATATATGCTACCAGAAAAAGTTTTTCTTGTCTGTTATTTGAATTGTTTTAAATGATGTAATATGTAATAATGTAATATGGACTTCACTGGACATGCACATTTGTTTATTTTGTAAAAGGAAGCGTATGCACTCTGCTGGCTGCTTAGAAGTCCTGCCTGCTGGTAAGCATTACTTGAACCACTGAATGTTTCAGGGTCAGATTATGACCGGTGGAGTACTGTAACTGCCCAAACTGTACAATGAACCCTCCAGTGTTTGGGCCGACTGATGTCCATTATGTCGTCCTTAGTTGGAAGCACATAACGGGTCAGTGGTTTGTGTTGCGCTGAAGACCTCTTGTGGCTGATGAATGCCATTGCATGGGACCACACAGTGTTGAATTCAGATTCAGTCCCAATAAATCCTTTTCAGATGTTTCAAATCTCAGGAATCCTAACTTTGTCTGATAGAAGTGGCTTTTTTTCCCAGGTTAATAAAGTCGATTCAGCTGTTATATAGTTTTGCATGCAAGTCTCCATCATTGCACAGTGAATTTCCTGGCTGAATAATTGCACTTTATAACTGTACAGTATATAAGTTAATTAAGGAGTTATTTATAATGAGACTATCCGTTGTTGCCCAGATAAGGGTGGGCTCTCTTGAGTCTGGTTCCTCTCAAGGTTTCTGCCTCATGTCTTCTCGGGGAGTCCCCCCCCAATCACCTTGCTCATTAGGGAATTCATATGATCAAAATTGCTATATTTTCCAGAATTTATATATTTCTATAAGTGTTTGACAAATAAATTGATGGAAGTATGTCACTGTCTGTTTCTCAGTTGGAAGATTAGAGGAACGTGAATCAGAACTGAAGAGAGAGTATAATACCCTCCATCATCGACACACTGAGGTGAGTGCGTGTGTGTGTGTTATTATGATATGCTATTATAGCAATGAAAATTTTAATGTAATTGTTATAATTAGGCATAAGGCTAATGCTTGTGCTTGTTAAGTGGCAAGGATTGTGTTGTGAAATGTAATGTAGCACAGTAATCAATTCTTTGGTGACTTGTAAACATGCTGTAGTTCCTGTAAGTGCCCTTATTGATCATATTGTCATATGTTGCACTGTGTGAGTGTCTTTGAATTTTCCGAACGCTCTCGTGTACACAATACATGAATGCATGCACCAGATTTCCTAAACACAATTGCAGTTAATAACAGTTTAATTATGTGCCTTCTAAAAGTGGGAAGCCTCGAACGTCACACTAATCACAGTGTATCTGCTTCTATTCTGGCTGATGATTGGTTTGCTGTTCGCAGATGATCCATAGTTACATGGAGCACTTGGAGCGTACCAAAATGCAGCAGCTGACAGGGGGAGAAGCCACCGACAGCGGAACTTTGAGCAGACACAGGTGAGTGTGATGTCAAGCGGCCTTATTCATAAGCATTTGGCTTTCGTTTCCCTCGTCCCATCCACGGCTCTCTCTATGGAATCATTGTTTCTGTATTTTCAGTAGTTTGATCTGAAATCACCTTCAGTACTAAAATAAATATAGCTATGAGTCTAAAGCATGAAGTCTACCGATTTTGTTTTGATTTAACGTCCTGATTTACCACTGGTGTGGTATGTTGAATAGACTGTTAAGATGACACACACAGTCTTGGAGACACACTGAGGCTGCGAGTATCTCCAAATGTAGGTCAGCAGCATCTCAGCCCACTCAAGTGTGTGATAGTCGGAGAGTGAGTGAGAGGGAAAAGCAGAGGCATTGACGGATTGAGAAAATCCGCTGGTGGATGGTAATGATGTGGGGCAGTGCAGCAGCTCACACACCCTTGCTATAATAGACTGAGAGTATGAAGGGAGGAGAAAATGGGCTGCTGAGACACACTGCTGGAATCATCCAAGTGGAGCAAGTCGGTTTTTTGTGTGCTTTTTTTTCTTCCCCCATCCCAAATAGCGCACCTGCTGTCCTGCGGTGCTTGTATATGAGATGTGTTTGTCCCATTTAGCATTTTATGGCTCCAGAAGACTAAGATTTCAGCAATCGTGTAAGTTTGTTGCAAGCCACACTGTGCAACGTGGATCTAATGAACCTGGGTATGACGTCAAGTTTGACATTAAGGGTACGACATGAAGTTTGATTGATGTAGACTGTATGATGAGAACACCTACTGAATTGTAGGCTAGGATGCAAATCAATGCACAAGAGTAAAACGTCATCAGCGTTCCTACTGGTTGGTCAGAAGAACAGTCATGTTGTGAGATGGTCATCTGAAATGTCTGACACGGTCAGAATTTTGTCCCAGGCTGTGTTTGGTCACAAGATGAAGACAGCGGCCATCTTTGAACCACTCACACGGTGCGACGTAGAACCACTGTTTTGAAGCCACGAGCGAAGATCTCTCCACAGTGTATACCTGTCATTAGGCTTCAGAAGTATGCTCATGAGTGCTCTTTATGTGCCCTTAGTGTGCACTTTGGCGATGCCCTTATCAGCTCTGACCTATAGCTCCTTACAAAGTTTGACAGGACCAACCACAGCACACCTTCTCACCCTGTCTAAGCAGCCCTGTTCAGAATGGGCGGTTTGATTTCCTGTTCCTTTAAATAATGATGAGCCACAGCTCACACCGTCCCCATTTTCTACCAGCCAAGCATGTACCACTTTCCTCATGAATATCCATGAATTTCCCCTGCTTCTCAAGCTGTGAGTGGAGATAATTAGATGGAGGGAGTGGTATCATTCTAATGACCTCCCTGTGTAACATAGAAAGGTGAGCTAAATTTGAATACCTTGTTGAAGCACGTTTTCTGAAATAGGCAGCCCAAAAGAAACCAAGTTTGTGGGTTGGCAGGCATATACAGAGAACCCCGCCTATCTCAGGAGTTCTATTCCGTTGCAACAGGTGAAATCTGCACATCCTGTGCTCTTAAACACTTTGTACACTCTTAAACATACATAATTTTAACAACATATAAAATTCTACATGTGTACTTACTGCTGGTGAGGTCACTTCCTGTTTACAGCCTGTTTACTCGATCGAGCGGAAGTGGCGTACACCGGCTCTGTGTATTCATCCGCTGATGGAATACAGTACATACTGTTTTATTTCGATTTAAATGTTCTTTTAATGTGTGAATTAACATTTTTTAAAAAATATATATATTTTATGTTTTATATTCCAGAGTCCCACGAAAGCCAAAAAACTCCGCAAATCAAAATATGAAAATCCGCGATGCACTGAACCCGCGATAGGTGAACCGCGATATTGCGGGGGTTCACTGTATACAGAGAAAAAGTGAGTTTTTCATATTATGGCCCTTCTAATTGATTAACCTGAGTATGATTAAAGGTGTACCACCTTATGCAAATAAAGAAAAAAGGCCACTTCAGTCTTCGAGGAAGACCAAGGGGCATACATGTTATTTGGGATGAGGCCTTCAAAGTCTAAGTCTCTGTTTTTGTTCAATCGTTTATCTATTTGAGAGAGAGGCAGATGTCAGTAAAGGACATTAAATAGGGTGGGGTGGAGGGTCTGTCAGCGTACGAGAGGATTCGAGCTAAGGTATGACGCACTTGATGCTGTGGATTAATTTTCTATGAGAGCAGCTCTGACGGTAGGGCTGGCAGTAATGCAAATCCTAGGTTTTTATGGACACACTTGTTCTCACATGTTCTTGTTTCTGTAGCAGTATCTGTTTCGTATGGACTTGTAATAAAGAGAATATTTATTTAGCATTTATTGAAGAATCTCGTCAGCTTTGACGGGTGAGGTATTGACCGCAAAGGAACCATGTAATGGATAACAGTGCTGGTTAAGAATTGTGACATGATGTCCTTTAATAAATAACTGTGTGAAACACTCGGCACTGTGCTGTGGTAAAACACCTAGGTGTCGATTATCTTCCAGCATCCACCATCATGCTTCATTTCTTCCATAATCATTTTTTGATAGCACTATATAGCATAAAAGCACATCTCCCTTTCTGTTTGGTCAGCTTTTAAAGGAAAAAAAGGCCTTCAGACTGCTTTATAGTCATCATACCTCATCCTTTCTCGCGTGCTCTGCATGGGATATTTCTTTCTTTCCAGTTGCTCACTAACTCTGGGGAATTATTTAATATAAACACAAATGTGATTGTGCTCAGGCTGTGCAATAATGCCCAAAATGATCAGTATGATTGTTATAAATAATAGTGAGTTTACATGATTACGTGTACATTGTGCGATTGTATTAAAGCGGGAAAGAAAATGTTAGCTCTGTGTTTTAGTCAGAGTGGAAATCTCATCCACCCTTGTTGCCTCCATATGTAATAAATTGGAATGTAAAAATATTGATACATTTGAGCATCAGGAATATTGCGCAATACTGCATCAAGTCTCAAAAATGCCGTATTGATTTTTACTCAATAGTTTACTGGCAAAGATCAGTGGTAGCAGTGGCTCATTTTGTGTTGTGTTTAAACCCATGACTGCTTAGATAGCAGTGTTGTAATCTACCTTCAGCCACGTGACTCTTCTACTCCAACACAGCAAAGTAAACTGAGACAGGAAGTAACGCAACACCGCGAATGTTAGCATTAGCAGACCAGTTCTTTATATTTTGACAGTTTTAAAATTTTTAAATTAGATTAAAAAAAGATCACCAGATATCGCCTTGCTAACAGTATTGCATTATATCACAGTATATTGAATTGTAACCCCTGTATCATTGATGCATATCGTATCAACAGATTCCTCCCAGTGCACAGCCCTAGTAATAAAAGTCACAAAACGTTAAAAAAGATGCCAAGGTTGCCTTTATTTTATCAGCATATAAATCATGTTCTGATGTATACTGTATTACACAGCTTTGTCTCAGACCAAATGAAGGGTTAACTGCTGTAATAATGATGATGATGTTGATGATGATAAATTACTCATTTTGAGTCCCATCACATGCTGCACCACCCACATGGGCTTTGAATAGGCAGATTAATTAGCGTGCTCGGATGACAAGGGACCTTTTCAGCACACAGAATGTGGAAACACTGACAAAAGTGCAAATTCATGATCTAACACTTCCGCTTACACAGAGACATCTCACGGTTAAACCTATGGATAAAATAATGTGACTGTTCGCTGCACTTTCTGTAATGGGACCCTACGTGTGGATTTGTGTACTGGCTTGTGTCTGTATTTATGCACAAGTTAAAAAGCTTGGCAAAGTTTTTTATATTTCTGCTTTTTTTTTTTTTTTTTTTTTTTTAAATATTATGCTCGTTACAGTTCTTAGCCTAACCTCGGTTTGGTTTCATGGCAACCAAAAGATGGGGCTGAGCACTGCCTTGGAGCTTTCACTTTCCCTGTCGGAGACATGGATTTATGACTTTTCTACACTCGCTGGATGTTAATGTTTGGATCAGATTTGCTAGCACAGAACTGTGTACTAATGCTCAAAGCCAGGTTATTTATTTATTTATTTATTTTAAATGAGGGGGAAAATGCTTCCTGGTTGTTTTAATAGTTTCTTGGGTGTTAAATCATTAACAAGAAACAATTTGTTATACAAGAGAAAAAAAAAGACAGTGCAGTGTGTGTGTGTGTGTGTGTGTGTGTGTGCGTGTATACACTGTTCATTGATGTTAGTCCCATAGCTTTGTGCTCTGTGCAGGATTCATACGTCCCTGTTCCCACAGTCCTCCCCCCCTCCCAGAGCTCTTGTGTTTATTCTCAGCCAATAGGTTTGAAGGGAGCTGAGGAGGGAGCAGAGAGGAAGCATATGGAATGAGCAGTCGGTCTGATACCACCGCAGTGTGAACTGGAGAGAAAATGAGCGAGTGGAAGCTCCATGCTGCTCAGCACTGAGGTGGTTTTATTCACAAGCAAGCGTCCATGAGGAGAAAGTAGACGAGGAGTGAAGGGCAGTGTCAGAAGGACAGAGGGAGGGCAGAGAAAAGCGAAAAAGGCAGGAGTGGCTGCTGCAAAGCCGGTTTTTGCTTTTGCTTTGCCCTGCCTGCGTGCGTGCGTGCGTGCGTGTGTGTGTCTGTCAGAGCGGATGATGTCACAGCACTGAGAGGCTGCAGAGCCACACACACGCACACCGGTGTGTAGACGGATGTGTATAGTCAGCGCAGCCGATGCTGATGGGATTGTTTTGGTGTGTCAGGGGGCGCTGGGCGGCACGTAACGTGTTGCCACGACCATGAGTCCGGGTTGCATGCTGCTGTTTGTGTTTGGCTTCGTTGGGGGAGCCGTGGTCATCAACTCGGCCGTGCTGGTCTCGCTCTCGGTGCTGCTGCTGGTGCATTATTCTGTTTCTAACGGCCTGCCCGCCATCACACTTCCCAGAAACATCAGGTACGCACATGCACAGAGACACACGCACACAGAGAGAGAGAGAGAGAGAGAGAGAGAGAGAGAGAGAGAGAGATGAAGAGAAGGTAGCTCCATCACAGGGAGTATTGTTTTTTTCGATATAAGCCTGATTAAAATTCATCAATTCCTCTGGAAATCGGTTTCTAATATTGGTATAATCACCTATTTTCGACCCACAAATTGTTGTCAAATGTTTATTTACACTGACCTGCCTTTTTAACTATCTGTGTACTCGTAGATTATTTTCCTTTACACCCTCCAGTCTCTCAATTATCATTTAGCTTCTCATCTCTCATACCTCATCCTTTCTCGCGTTCTCTGCATGGGACATTTCTTTCTTTCCAGTTGCTCACTAACTCTGGGGAATTATTTAATATAAACACAAATGTGATTGTACTCAGGCTGTGCAATGATGGCCAAAATGATCAGTATAATTGTTATAAATAAAAGTGAGTTTATGTGATTACGTGTACATTGTGCTGTGTATTAAAGCGGGAAAGAAAATGTTAGCTCTGTTTTAGTCAGAGCGGAAATCTTATCCACCCTCGTCGCCTCCATATGTAATAAATAGGAGTGTAAAAATATTGATACATTTGAGTATCAGGAATGTTTTGCAATACTGCATCAAGTCTCAAAAACGCTGTGTTGATTTTTACTCAATAGTTTACTGGCAAAGATCAGTGGCAGACAGTGGCTCATTTTGTGTTGTTTAAACCCCTGACTGCTTAGATAGCAGTGTTGTAATCTACCTTCTACTCCAACAAACTGAGACAAGAAGCAGCGCAACATTTACATTGACCTGCCTTTTTAACTATCCGTTTACTCAGATTATTTTCCTTTGCAACCCCCCCAAACCCCCGTCTCTCAATTATCATTTAGCTTCTCGTCTCTGGTGCAGTCTAGTGTGGAGAGGTAAGTGCGGGACTTCAAGTTTTTGTAAGTAAACCCCAGCGTTGTGTTTTCCTCTGTAAGTTACAGGGAAGGGCTGGGCCTTGTCTCACCGTGTGATGCCGTATCTCCCAGCCTGTTATTGTCCCCTCATGGGAGCATTTCACTTTCCCTGTTTGTTCCCCAGCACACAGCTTTGTCGTGCCCAAGGTGCTGATACAGATTTCAGGACAGTTTGCTTTCCATTGTGTGGCTGTGTATTCTAGTGCCATTGTGTTTTTAAAATAGTAATCAAAATGCAGTGGTGATGCAGAGAACAACTACGATTGAATGGAGATGAAAGAACCGAGCACTTTCAAGTCGTTATTTAGAGAATGCTATTAAGAGTCAAGTTTAATAAAAAGAGCCTTGAAAGCTTTGATAAAAGTGCAGTTGTGGAGTATGTGGTAGTTCACCACATTTGTTATTCCCATGTCAATACAGAACAAGGCTTCGACTCGTTCATTACACAGAAGGGTTTTTTTTTATGGTTTTGGTTCTTGTGGATTATTGTGATAGAAACATTTTTGTAACTCACTTTGCATGTTTACTTTTAGTGAAGGGTACACGTCATGTGAGAATTAGCCGTCAGCAATGTTATCGATGTAAACACCAGACAGAATTTATTGGGAACTGGCAGGTTTGGACAGAGTGTTTATATAAGCCATACCATGCGGTCCTAAAAGAAAGATTGCTGTCTTCTCTTATGGAACACCTCATAAGTTTTATCCATGTCTATCCATTGGCTGTCCACTGTGTAGGATGGGGGGGGAGGATCTATTAGCAGAAATAGAATATAGTATTCATAAGTATTCGTGTTATCATTAGTGTATAACTACCTGTAACTACAAATCAATGTGTTTTTATAAGCTTAGAATGAGCCCTTTATATCTACATAGGGAGCGGGTCCTCTTCCACAATGCTGCCATGTTGTGCTGCGATAGTACCCCCGAAACGGACAAACCTCCAGGTTTTGTGGCAAAACTCATGGCAGTGTGAATCCAGGAAGAAGCACTGGAAGGAAGGTTATGAAGAGAAAAGGAAGAAGAAATAGGTTTGAGATCCCATATTTTGAGATATCAAGGATCATACTTATTATTTAGCACACAAAAAGCAAGGGAGTGTGAATAAGTATGCTATGAAGTCCACCGGACATTCTAATACACACATGGAAATGGAGGAGGAAAGGGGCATTCAGGTGGTTAATATGAGTTGTTTATGTGGTTTGTTGTTGTGTTCTGCTGTCATTTGCTCTTTTTTTTTATTAAATATATTTACTTGTGCATACTTGTATTCTTTAAAGAAGCTTAAGGTAGCTAAAAGCCCTGTTATATTGTATTAGAAATCCATCAGCTGTTCTGCTGTACATATCAGCCTTTCTGTTACTCAGTCATGTGCTTTTGCTGTAGTTAGAGCTACGTGTGTTGACCTGGCTGGGATGTAGCTTCCCAAAATGAGCAGTCAGCATGTTGGGATCAGAGCACACACTGAATAGAGCTCCCACATCACCATGGCAACCAGCGTGTGACATGAGCAAAGGGAGCAGGGGAAATATAGTTTAATGAAAACAAAAAAACGTGCTCGAAGCCCCTCTGAGCAACAGTATTATATCGAATGTTGTGTATAAACAAAACAAACAAACAAACAAAAAAACTTTTATATTTGATGTTGATAACTTTATGATTGCTTGAGTTTCATTGGAAATGAATGTGAGGGATTAATGACTTTCTATGATGAACTTAATTAAGGCAGAGTAATAACGTTTGACGTGTCATTTGGTTCTCTCTGTGTCACAGAAAGGAGCGGCCTGTGTCTCTGGGGATCTTCCAGCTGCAGGGTGGTGATGTGAGAACCCCAGAACTACAGAGGGAGCAAGTGGAGACTCCGGGGACGGACGCGTGGAGGTTCAACGACCTGAGTCATCCTCGCTCCAACACTAGCCTAAAGGTGGGCAAAATGCACCGTTATTCCCTAGTGTTGCAGCTGATCTTTATTTTCATTGTTTATTCATTTACTTTCCTCTCCAGTTACTGCTTATATAATTAACAAATGCAGTTCTGTTAGCAATGGTGCATACCGAACGCACAGTCTTTCTCTTTTGAGAAATGAGAGTGGCTCCCAGGATCGAACTCTATGACGACATTGCTAGTTTGTACTGAGAGCTTGTGTTTTTGAAAGGATCCGGACACAACGTGTATTAAAATAGAGGCAGCAGCAGTGTGCCAGCAGAGAGGAAGCCTTTTCTAAGTTGGAGGCTCAGCTCGCTACGTCCTGCATGCTTAAATAGAGAGTGAATGGGGGGAGAGTAACGGTTACAGAATGTACATGCTTCACCCCTCCTTCTCTCAAAGCTTCTGGTGTAGAGACAACGCAAAAACAATTATCAATTCATCCTCTTTATTCCGATGCACAAATAAATACAAAATCATGAGCAAAAATCAGCCATGTAATCCTTGCTTCTTATAAATAGAATTCACGCTTTTGAAGTCTCTCAATATTTCTCCGTAGTTTCATTATGCTGCTGTCGTCTAGCAGATGGTATGTCATATACAGGGACAATCAATTCCTTAAACCAAGCTAAAGTGTCTTGTTTTTTTTGTTTTTTTCTTTTCTCCATGACGCTGTCTTATTGCTGTAGTCAGGAATATTCTGATATGTGCAGATACAGTAGATCGTTTTGGCTTTTTGTCACAATATGCTCCAATACCACACTTCAGTTATATAGTGATGGATTTAAGCAGTAGAACATAGAGGGAGCGTGTGAGTATGAATAACATCCAGAGTATTCGATTGCTTTTTTACAGAGTAAAGAAAAAAGTATAGCATAGAAACTACCAATTTTGTTTTGTGTATTTCATTTTAGAAGTAGTCATTTCTGCTGCCACAAAAAAGTGTTCCACCATGACTGATAATAATAATAATAATATCATTGTAGAAACAGAATAAAATAATATTTAATAAATTAGCTGGCACTATAACACTATAAGAGCTAATATAGGTATCGTGGTTGGTAGAAAAATGCCAGCCGAGTGTACACACTTTGAATATAGGAGAACTTACAAATGAAACCTATTTTATCTATTTTATTGCCGGGACCAGTGTGATTTATTCATATGCTACTGTTTTTGATGGAGAAATCCACTGTGTGGTAGCTGCCTGTTTGCTACAAAACATAAACTTCATAGTCATAATATTCTCTAATGGTCAGTCTTAGCTTAAGCTACTACTCCAATAACTATTACTACTAGTGCTACTACTACTACTACTACTTTTACTACAGCTAAATCCACCATTACTACTATTACTACTACTACTTATAATAATAATAATAATAATAATAATAATAATAATAATAATAATAATAATAAGAAGAAGAAGAGCATCACACTCTTTCCCTTCAAACTGGACCAAGAAGCCAGATTCAAGTCATATGCTCTCTACCATTTTAAAATGCTCTGTAAAGGATCTATACTTTGAACCTCCAGCTCTGAAATTTATGAAAAGCAGCAAGGACTGCACAGTGAAACATTAGTAACAATAGCGGCAAGCATCCTGTAACTGCACACACCAGTTAAAATGCACTCCCGAGAATTTATTAAGCAAGTCTGTCAGTTAACTGCCATCTTTGCATCCTCCGTTCAGTTTAAGATAATGAACGCTGATCTAGAGCGGGATATGCTGATTAAATGGGATATTACAGTCACGTCTACACGGATAGTCTCATTTCATGTCCTAATAGAACCCAGTGTCATAAATGTACAAAGCAGCAGTGTGATCATGTAACTGTGTGTGTGCCACAAACATCCTGGACGTTCCATTTACATTCAGAACCATTCAGGTGAGACATGCAAATATCACAGGGTTACTGTCCCGATATTATTCACACTGCTTGGAAGTGTTTGACTCAGCTTCTGTTGCTTTTATATAGAAGACCTTTTTTTTTGTTTTGTTTTTTTTTTTAATTCAACACACATATTTTTTAGTGTTCATGACAGAATTAGGCAGGTGGTGGGAACTTGTCCTAAGGGTAAATGATAACTATTATGAATTGCTATGTTGTTTTCCAGGGGGTCTGGATCTGTGCCACGTTGATCCAGGCTTGAGATGTTATGTTGTGGTGTGTGTGTGTGTGTTCATTAGTAATAGTTCAGGTGCACATTGTATAGCTAAGAGCTTTGAGGTGTAATGAGGAAGTGTAAGGCAAGACATTAGAAGAAGTTTTTGTGCACAGGGACATTGTTTTGCTGGAACAGGTTTTTAGCCATAGAGTGTTTATTCTACAATCCTGAGATATACTGTTTTGAATAGACTGACCTAGACTCACCTTGAGGTTTGTGACTTCATTATTGATATGCTTCAGGAAAAAGGCTGATGCAGAGATCAGATTTCAGCTCCTTGAAAGAAAACTAAAGCCAAAAATGCTTTCAGTGAGGGCTGACTATTATTGTCGGGATAAAATTGTAATGTGATGAAAGATGAAGCTTTAATAGAATTATGGATCACTCCAAAAGATTGACACACTTTTTCTTGCCTCTTACTGTATCATATATGTAATATAGATATTATTAATGGATATATTAATTAAGTTTTTGGACTTTTAAAACTGTGCCTAATTTTTCTTTGCGATATTTAGACCTGAGTTGTTCTAACTGAAGCAGTCAAGATGTAATTGAAGTGTAGGATTTTAGCTTTACTTTAAGGGCTTTAACAAAAATATTCCACTAATTGTTTAGGAATTACAGCCATTTATTGCACAGTCCCTCCAAGTTCACAGGCTAAAGCCAAACTTTGGTACATTTCTTAAAAGAAGGATTGCATTGGTGAGCTCAGCAACACCAAAAGAGCTGGAAGATCACAGAAGACAACTAAAGCTTCTTAAGGCAAAGAATTTTCTTAAATGGCTGAGTCAGTCAACCAAACTGAGTATTAGGGCTGGGTGATGGGACCTAAATATTATGTCATGATATTTTCAGACATTTTCACAATAACGATATTTAATCGTGATGTATATTATGCTATGAAAATAATAATAATAATGTGAGACAAAATAACATGCAGGACATGCAAACTGGAGCCTGGGGTTGCTCACGAGATCTTGTGCACACAGTAAGATTGTAATATAACAGGCCGAATATTTATTAAACTTATTCTACACATCATGATGCATTACACAGTCTCTTCATTGATGTATTCATAGGAGATAAAAACACTGCAGCTATCTGTGGTGATGATAAAAAAAGGAAAGTTGATATTTCTGCTAAATCACGATACGATACGATATTTAGCTTGCCGAAGATGTGAGTAGTCATATAGCGATGATCATTTATCTATGCATCACCCAGCCCTACTGAGCATGCTTTTCACTTACTGAAGACAAAAGCGTACAAACAAGTGGCAACTAAAGGCAGCTGCACTAAAGGCCTGGCAAACCATCTCAAGGGAGGAAACTCAGGATTTGGTGATGTCCATGGGCTTCAGACTTCAGGCAGTCATTGACTGCAAAAGATTTTCATCCAAGAATTAAAAGCAATGCTTATACAGTAATCCCCCGCTATATGGTGGTTCACATTTTGTGTCCCCAGCTATTCGCGGATTTTTATTTAGAATATCACTTTTTTTTCCCTTTTTTTTTACGGATTTCCCCGGTATTATAAAATATGAACATTTAATTTAAATGGACTAAAATATTAATAATATATAAAATACAATACATTGTATCTCATATTTTCACAAGAGAAAATGAACACAGCATTGTTTATGAAAACGAGGTGTGGGGATACTGAAAAAAAATTTGGCTGGAGGAAGGAGTCTGGCCAAGCAGAATGCCCCATTCATTTAACCTTGGTTGTGATTGGCTGCTGGCTACGACGGGAGAAGCAACCAGCATTCGCCAACATCCAGTTCTTCACCCGTAGCAGTGCTCACAATATATGTGATGTTTCTACAAATTCTGCACAGAATTCACCTCGCTTTCTTTGTGTTTAGTTGTGTCCAGAAAGTGTGTAGAGTGTGGGAGGATCATTTAGGGCTTAAACTATTTTTAAAAAAGCATTTAGGGGTGGCGGCCACGTATCATGGATTGTCGTCTTTCACGGAAAGTTTTGGAACCTAACCCCCACAAAAGACGGGGGGGTTACTGTATTTACAATTGTTAGTTTGTTCAATTACTTTTGAATCTTTTAAAATGGAGGGATTGGGAGGATGAGATTGGACTGCAATCCCTAAATGGTTTTTGATGGAGCCCTTGGAATGAAGCTGAAAGCCTGCACTTCAGTCACATCTTTTTCTTTTTTCCCCAAAATTCCTTCAAATGCCCTGTGGTGGTCTACAGGGGTAAAATTCTGAAAATTGTGTCACTGTGCAAATACTTATGGAGCCAGCTGTGTGTGTATGTATGTATATGTATATATATAGACCTCTGGTCACGAACGCCTCCGAAGACAAACAAATCGGTTCCCGACCAAAACATTCGCCAAAATTTTGCATCTGGTCACAACCACATAATCAGGTGCCAAACAAACACAGCCTCAGCCATTTTCCCCTTCCGTTTTGTACATCCCAAAAACATCATTGAACCTCTACCATGTTTGACTGTAGGTTCTGTGTTCTTTTCTTTGTAGGCCTCATTCCATTTTCTGTAAACAGAAAAAGCTCTTTCTTTTCCAAAAACGCTCTACCGTGGTCTCATCTGTCCACAAGATGTTCTCCCAGAAGGATTTTAGCTTTGTCAAGTACATTTTGGCAAACTCCAGTCTGGATTTTTTATGTTTCTGTGTTAGCAGTGGGGTCCTCCTGCGTCTTATGCCATAGCATTTCATTTCGTTCAGATGTCGACCGATAGTTCAAGTTGACACTGTTGCACCCTGAGTCTGCAGAACAGCTTGAATTTGTTTAGCTGTCGATTGGGGCTGTTTAGCCACCATTCGGACTATCCTGCATTGTAGTCTTTTATCAGCTTTTCTCTTTCGTCCACGTCCAGGGAGATTAGCTACAGTACCATGTGTTTTAAACTTCTTGTTTATGTTGCACACAATGGACAAAGGAACATGAAGATCTCTGGAGATGGGAGATGGACTTGTAGCCTTGAGATTGATATTTTTCCAAAATTTTTGTTCTCAACTCCTCACAGTTCTCTGCTCTTCTTTCTGTTCTCCATGCTTAGTGTGGCACACACCGGCACTCAACAGAAAGGTTGAGTCAACTTTTCTCCATTTTAACTGGCTTCAGGTGTGATTGCTATATTGCCAGCACCTGTTTC
>JAQMCW010000006.1:5377666-5391708 GCA_030068335.1 Chrysichthys cranchii
CCCGAAGACCACGGGCATCCAATAAAGGTCTTCAGCCTTGTCCCTTACGCCCAGAGATATCTCCAGTTTCTCTGAATGTTTTGTTGATGTGTACTGTAGATGATGAGACTTGCAAAGCCTTTGCAATTTGAAGTTGAGGAACATTGTTTTTAAAGTATTCCACAATCTTTTTCTGCACTCTTTCACAGATTGGAGAGCCTCTCCCCATCTTAACTTCTGAGAGACTCTGCCTCTCTAAGACATCCCTTTTATAGCTAATCATGTTACAGACCTGATACCAATTAACTTAATTAGTGGCTAGGTCTTCTCCCAGCTGAATCTTTTTAAACGTTCTTGTTTTTTTAGCCATTTGTTTCCTCTGTGCAGTATTCTAGAAATCACGGATTTGGAACGACAACTTCTCTTGCTATGGCTGACAGGGTCATCCTTTTGGCCTTCATCTGGACAGCCTGCTGCCTGAGGGTTTCAGTCACTTTAGAAAGGCTCAACATCTTACAAAGCCATTGATAACTGGAAAGTTAGGCTGCCAGTTAAATAGGGTTTGTCAGGTAATTAAGGAAATTAGCACCAGCTGCCAGATTAACACCAATAACTGGGAGGTATAAGTGTTCTCTAATTTTGATCAGTGTTCTTTTTCAAATATCTCATTTAAGTTTCTTAAACTGTGCTTCTGAATTTAGTTAGTTTAGATAGTTATCTAGTTATAGAGATATAGTTGTAGTATATATAATAGTTATATATAATGTAGTTGTGCCCAATAAAGGATGAATTTTGATGTGTAGATATGCTAATATTGTGTGACAGAAGGGAAATGCTCACAGCATCTTTGTCATGTTGCATAGAACAAGTTTATCAGACGATTTGTGTTATGAGATTTATTGACATCTGGACGTTATCAGTACATTCTCAAAATCCCGTCCAATTACTCAGTCGCTTTAATCCCCATGTCAGATTCAGTAACACAAAGGAACACTCTTGTTGCTACGCCTCCTGCTGAAGAGACACAGGCTGTCCTTTGTGACCTCTATGACTCGACATTTCTCGCAGATTTAGCGTCTCCCACACAAGGTGGCCTGTTTGTCTTGCCCACACATTGAGCATGAAAGAAGTATAGTAGGCCACCCCATAATATTATCAAGCTTACCTCAGGTTTTTATTTTTTGGGGGGCAAAAGAATTGCCAGGCTTACAATGGTGGGCAGGCGGTGCCATGGTAACAAGAAAGTGTACAATGTGCATGTTGCAAACAGGCGGTAACCTCCCATCAGGCGTCTCTTTTATGTGTGTGAGACTTGAAAAGCAGAATGGGAGGAGGAGAAAGGATGACACTTGAGCATTCAGGCTGCTGTGTGTTGCATCATGTACAGGATTATTCGTTGGTGCATAACAAATTAATTTTAATGAGAGTCATGCTCTTTGAACTGCACACAGATGCAGTCGATCCCCCCCCCCCGAAAAAGCAACATTAATAAAACATCCTTACCATATCTGCTCAAGGACAAGGTGTTCCTCTGCTTCAGCTTATTAAACAATTCATGATGTATGAAAGTCTGCTGAAAATAATTTATAATGTTGTGTGTCTATTGTTTCTTTCCCACAAGCAGGGTTAAGGCTGAATCTGGTGTTTTTCCCCATAGTGTGATTCATGTAGGCAGGTGAGAACAGAGCAATAACCAAAACAAGCAGTCTGAGAGAAATGAAGTGAGTGCTGAATATATGGCTGGAGAAAATAAAAGCTGTAATGCACAGTAAGATTTAATTATGCAGTCTTTTATTTAACAATTGCTCTGTGTTCTTAGGGCTTAGGTGAATTTTTTGTTTGGTTACATTTACGTGTACATTTACATTCATGGCATTTGGCGGATGACCTTATCCTTATCCTTTTGACCCTGGATGTATGATTTTGTCACTGTGTTGCTTTTTAGAAAACCAAAAATAAATGCAAACCTGTGCACAAAATTGTTTGTTTTCTGTTAAAAATGTAAAAATAGAAGCCCAATATTGTCATGGCATTCATGTCCGTATTGACTGTATGTAAACTTCTGACTGCAGTTATATTTATTACTGTTCTACAATGGGCCTAGTGTTAACATCAGCTCCATGGCTGAGTGTAACAGCAAGAGCAAGAAAATTAATTTGCAGTTCAGCTCCGTGTAACTGATTTAAGGCCGGTGGATACATTTGAATGCACCTCTTTCTCTCTGGGCAGCTGGAAGCAGCTGAAAGCGCGAGTAAAAGTTCATACAAGACTTTGGATTTCCCCTGGACTGATATCAGTAAGGTAGCTGTCAGCTGCATCATGAGCGTCATAGTAGCTGCAGTCCAAACTAATGTTTGCTTTCTGGCAGTTAATGCTTCTAGCTGTATGCCGTCTTAAACAACTAATAGACCGCAGGCAGTCCGCATGCATTCTTTTAATTTGAATTAGATGTACGTGTGTATGTGTGAGAGTTCATTAATGAAATATAAATGATGAGCGCTGATAGTCTATAGTTCTCCCTGCAATTCTACAGAAAAATAGTATAACCGTTTCATTCAGCATTTGTGTGACTGTACGTGATTTTATATTTCTCATATCTGTCTGTCTATCTGACTGTCTGTCTGTCTATCGGTCGGTCCGTCCGTCCACCTGTCCACTGTTTTTCCAGTTGTATAATTCACTCTATAGGCTTTTTTTTTTTTTTTTTTTTAATACCAATTTATAATTTTCTACTTCTCCATCCAGTGATAGCTCTGATAGCTTTCGGTGCCTAGCCCTGAGCTCTCTTGTGTAGGTTTACTCTCTGTGACTCTTTGTGTCATTTGTGCTTTGCATATTTACAGTGCGTCCGGGAAGTATTCACAGCTCTCCATTATTTCCACAATATCCTATGCTACAGCCTTATTCCCAAATAGATTAAATTCATCTTTTACCTCAAAATTCTATGCGTAATACCCCATAATGACAAAGTGAAACAAGTTTGTTTGAAACTTTTGCAAATTTATTAAAAATAAAAAAACAAAAATAAGACATTTACATAAGTATTCACAGCGTTCGGCAGCAATTACAGCCTCAAGTCTTTTTGAGTATGATGCTACAAGCTTGGCACATCTAGTTTTGGGCAGTTCCCCTATTCTTCTTTGCAGAACCTCTCAAGTGCCTACAGGTTGGATGGCGTTGGTGCACAGCCATTTTCAGATCTCTCAAGTGATGTTCAATCAGGTACAAATCTAGGCTCTGGCTGGGTCACTCAAGGACATTCACAGTGTTGTCCTGAAGCCACTGCTTTGTTATCTTGGCTGTGTGCTTAAGGTCATTGTCCTGTTGGAAGAGGAACCTTCACCCCATTCTGAGGTCCAGAGTGCTCAGGAAGCAGGTTATCATCAAGGATGTTTCTGTACATTGATGCATTCATCTTTCCCTTGACCCTAACTAGTCTCCTAGTTCCTGCTGCTGAAAAACATCCCTACAGCATGATGCTGCCACCACCATGCTTCACTGTAGGGATGGTATTAGCCAGGTGATGACCAGTGCCTGGTTTCCTCCAGACATAACATTTGGCATTCAGGCCAAAGAATTCAATCTTTGATCAATCACTTCAATCAAGTTTTTCAGGTGCTTTTTGGCAAACTCTAGGCGGGCCCATCATGTGCCTTTTACTGAGGAGTGGCTTCCGTCTGGCCACTCTACTATACAGGCCTGATTGGTAGAGTGCTGCAGAAATGATTGTCCTTCTGGAAGGTTCACCTCTCTCCACAGAGCAATGCTGGAGCGCTGTCAGAGTGACCATTGGGTTCTCGGTCACCTCCCTGACTAAGGCCCTTCTACCTCGATCACTCAGAATGGACGGGGGGCCAGCTCTAGGAAGAGTCCTGATGGTTCCAACTTCTTGCATTCACGGATGATGGAGGCCACTATGCTCATTGGGATCTTCAATTTTTCGTAGCCTTCCCCAGATCTGTGCCTCGATACAATTCTGTCTTGGAGGTCCACAGACAATTCCTTGGACTTCATCTCTTGGTTTGTGCTCTGACAGGCACTGTCAACTATGGGACCTTTTATAGAAAGGTGTGTGCTTTTCCAAATCATGACCAAATCAACTGAATTTCCCACAGGTGGACTGCAATCAAGTTGTTGAAACTTCTGAAGGATGATCAGTGGAAAGAGGATGCACCTGAGCTCACTTGAGGGTCATGGCAAATGCTGTGAATACTTATGTAACTGTTTTATTTTTGATTTTTATTTTTAATACATTTGCAAAAGTTTCAAACAAACTTGTTTCACTTTGTCATTATGGGGCATTGTGTGTCGAATTTTGAGGTAAAAGATGAATTTAATCTATTTGGGTATAAGGCTGTAACATGGCATATTGTGGAAAAGGTGGAGTTGTGTGAATACTTTCCGGATGGACTGTATGCTTGTGGTGTTTGTGTCTAGAGATAGACTGACCATTTTATATATATGATCAGTTTTATTTTTACATTCCCGAGCATGTACTTGTTGAAAATGACATTAATGGCATGACTGTGTAAAACATCTTAGATCAGGATCTGAACCATGTTGCTGTTTTATTGAGGGATTCTGTGGGCTGTGTTTTAATAGATAGGATAGGTCATAGGTTGGTCATAGGTCAGAGTGTGGTATCCAGACTTAAGCACTTGTTTTCTGATTAGTTGGCCTCCTGTTTTCAGGATGAACTCTCAGATGCTAATCAGGGAGGCTCCAAGTTGGCTGCGCCAATGTCCACAGCACCCTCAGAAGCTGCCTTGGCATGTGTAGAAGAGTCCCAGACTGAAGAGTCGGAGGGACTGAACAGGAACCTGAACTCCAGTAGCAGAAAGCCAGACAGCAGTAAGAACATTAAAGTACAGGAAGCTGTAGCAACAGAAGTGCCTCCTAAAGGTGAGTCCTTCTGTTTTAAACTACAGACAATTTATTAAGGTTCTCTCATTCAAATTAATCAGTTTAATTCCATTCAATGCCTGTTTTCACAATCCTAAGAGTTTCACTTAATTAGTTTAGTAAAGCTGTGTCTGACACGTTTGAGACTCTACATGGTTTACAGTACTAGCCCATAAAAGATATCGTTTGTGTATCTGAATAGATGTCATTGAGAACACTGAGAAATCAGAAGTGCAGGCGATTATTGAGTCGACCCCTGAACTTGACATGGACCTGAGTGGCTGCAAAGGCTCCAGGTAGGCTTTTATTGATTCAGTCGCTTTAACACACACAGCTTTTATCAGAACTTTGATGTAATTACAGAAGCAGGGATAACGACCTTGGATTTCTAAACCTAAATATCAGTCTCTCCTGCTCTGCACTAGCGTCAAGTCTGAGCAAATTAGTATAGATAGTGCTAAGTATGATGGATTTTTTTGAAGTGTTTTTTTTTTCTTTCCTTCCCGTTTCTCAATGTGTGTGTCCTCTACCTTCTTCTTCAGCACCCCTACTAAGGGTATTGAGAATATGGCTTTTGACCGAAACACTGATTCCCTGTTTGAGGAGCTCTCATCAGCAGGCACGGACTTCATCGGAGATGTTGACGAGGGTGCTGATCTGCTGGGTAACGCTTCGTTATTGACTGTGCAGTGTACATGTCAGGTGGTGTGCTGCAGGACAAACAAAACCTTTTGCTAACTTGTCTTTAGCTGCTGTTGTTTTGACTTGCATTAAGTCTAGGACTATTTTTTTTTATTACTTGTCTGTGTAAATTCTGCTGGACTATAAACGTTCTCTTTCCAGAGAACCATTTGCATGTACTTATTTGACTGTTGCAATGTTCTTTGTACTTCAGTCATTTCTCAATTCCTCACTAACGATAATCATTATCCGTTACGTCTGATCTTTCTTTTTTCCGCTTTATTTATTCCCACATTCTGTTCCTCAGATTGATACTTGGTGTGTGTGTGAATTACTGACAATACCGTGCATGTAATTTCCCACATTTGTTTACTTGACTTAACAGAGTTATTGCTAATGTTCTGTTTGCATTGATTTATTTATTAAATTTACTCTTAATTTATTTTTAAATAATTCTTTAATTGGTTTGTGACTTAACTTATATATTTATCTTCTTCCTAATACCTCCATTTATTAATGCGCCCTTTACGCACTCTATACATAGTTATTTTAAAGGTCCAATTCATAGCTCAATAGTTAATAATGCTTATTATAATATATTCTATCAGAATAAAAAGAAATTCTATGCAACATACTGATCTGATTTCTTAATATTTACTGAAATGTATTTAGGGAATAATTGTCATGGAATTTTCACCATATAAACATCTATTACTGCATGTTTTTGTCTCAATGAATGAAATTAAATCTTTTTTTTTTTTTTTTTTGCGCAGGTATGGGTCGTGAAGTAGAACACCTTATCCAGGAGAATGCCCAGCTCCTAGAGACAAAGTAAGTACTGTCACCTACATTTTTCTACATACTGATTGGCACACTGATTTGTGGTGGTGTTCTGTGTTACTGCACATATCTGACGTCTCTACTGTTCTGTACTGCCATCTACTGTGTATTTATAGAATGACAGTTCATGAGAAACGGAGAAGAAGCACTAACTAAAACTTTGAGTTTTTGACTGTGTGTGTGTGTGTGTGTGTGTGTGTGCGCGCACACGCTCCCACTCCAGAAATGCTCTTAATGTAGCGAAGAATGACCTGATTGGTCGTGTGGATCAGCTGACCTGTGATAATCAGGTTCTACAGGGTGAGATGGAAGTCCTTAGGCAGGCAAAAGTCAAACTGGAGGAGAAGAACAAGGAGCTGGAGGAGGAAATTAAAAGGTGAGACCAAATATTCAGCTTGATTAAAATGAAGAAACTTTTTTTTTTCTCTCACACATTACATATTTACAATGCACCATTATCATTACTGCATTCTTATAGAAGTTAGCCTATTTGTCTTTTCACTTGAATTGAATGTGTTTAATCCAAACCTCAATAACTCAAAAACAACTAAGACAATAAATGTCAACTTGGAACTAATGTGTTCTGTCAGTGCAAAATTCAGAACTAAATAGCTTTAAACCCCCCAGTAAATAACCAAAAAAAATCATTGTACACACAAGGAGCTTAACATGTATGTGTGTACAGAAAGCTAAGGCTGTTCATTGTTACAGGGTTCGGGCAGATTTAGAAGTTTCCAAACAGAAGACAAAAGAGGAAGATGATGTGAGTGTATTGCCCTCCATGACTAAACATGTACATATATGACGAGCAGCTAATGATATAAGTTATGTTAAAGATCAGATTTGGGGTGCTTTTAAACACTGAGACTTTGGGTTTTCTGGCTGTAGAGTGATGTTCCCACAGCCCAGCGCAAGCGCTTCACGCGGGTGGAGATGGCCCGAGTTCTAATGGAGAGGAACCAGTACAAGGAGAGGCTGATGGAGCTGCAAGAGGCTGTCCGGTGGACAGAGATGATCCGGTAAGTTTGTGTTGACACAGGCTGTTCAACTTTTCACACCTGGTGAATTGTCAGCCAAAAGGAAATCCACTGATCACTACGAAATCTAACATTTTTGTCGTAAACAGGTTTCAGTGTGTAGAAAGCTTATTATGGGGAATGCCTGCTGCACTATACTGCCAAATGTTTGTGGACACATGACCATCACACTCATATGTGCTTTTTTGAGCATCCTATTCTAGATTTAGTCCTGTTTTGCTGTTATAATAATATCCACTCTTCTGGGAAGACTTCCTACTAGATTTTGGAGTATGTCTCAGTAGGATTTGTGCTCTTTCAGCCACAAGAGTATGAGTGTGGTCAAGCACTTATGTAAGGCAAGGACCATATGGGTGTGATGATCTGGTGTTCACGTAAAAAAAAAAAAAACGAGCATACCTGTAAAGCCATCAACGCGTAAACGTTGGAAATTTGTCATAGCATAATTAAAATTTGACATAAGCAACTATGTTTTCAGTTTTTTCGACAAATTGTACCACATAAGGGAACTAACAATTTAACTAACAAACGTTTATTAAAAGTTATGGGTTTCCTGCTCTTGTTATTATTGTGGTCTTACATTTTGGAACGACATTACTATAATTAGTGCTACATTTGTAACAGTTCTAGCACTAGTACTACCTGCATGAGCAGTGCTAGCTCAGGGGTTAAGATGTTGGTCTACTCTTCAGAAGGTTGTGAGTTCAAATCCCAGAACCGCCAAGCTGAGCCCTTAAGCCTCAACTGCTCAGTTGTATAAATGAGATAAATGTAAGTTGCTCTGGATAAGGGCATCTGCCAAATGATGCAAAATGTAAATTTACTTAAATTAAAAAGTAAGCTTTGTAATGTAATGGTTTATTTGTCCAAGTCTGTGTCCAGGTTTAAGCACCATGCTTAGAAGATTTTGGAAGTTTATTGTCCACTCCGTATATGATATTTTACTTTTGATTTTGTATTCCTTCCTCATGCAGGGCCTCAAGAGAGAACCCAGCCCTGACTGAGAAGAAAAAATCCAGTATCTGGCAATTGTAAGCTCTCCCCTCTGGATTTGAACGTTGTTTATTTGCCCTGTATGTTTTGGCATTCATTCATGATCTCCTCCTCTCCTTTTCATGTGTTTATTTGTTTTTTATTTTCGTTCATCAAGGATGTAGGTAAAATTTAAAAATGTGCTAGTAAATCCACTCTTGCAGTTGGTCTGGCTTTTAAAACCAAAACATGCTCTTGGATTTGGGAATGGTATTCCTTGAAACTTTTAACAACAATTTTTACAGCCGTGCTAACGCATTACATGAAAGTTAATTAGAACAAAATTCAAAGTCTGCTGCAGTGTTTGTTTACCTCTTTAGGCTTTGATATCAGAACACTGAGTATACTTGGCCATTCCCAGGTCTTGGTCTTGGGATTTATGTGAATTTTCTGGCTGTGGTGTGATTTGGATAAATATTTGGGGATTTTGCCTACTCAAAATTCCTTTATTCTCCTGTGTGTCCCTTTCATGTACCCTTCATCCTACCTCCTGTTGTCCTGTGTGTTTGTAGAAGGTGTGTGGGTGGGTGGGGAGAGAGCTTGTGTAGACTGCAGGCTTGAGTGGATCTTCTTTTGTAGGTCATAACATGGTGTGCATGTACGATTCCTTGAAAAAGAGTCATGTAAATTATAGCCATAACATTCTGTAACGTAGCTTACCGGTACAAGGTATGTAATAATTTTTGTATGTAAACAGCAACTAATAATTGATTAGCTGAACAAGTGGAAATCAAAAGATCAGAACAAAGTGTATGTATGTATGCGTCTCTACACAAATCAGCTAATCCTGGTGTGAGTGTCCAGAGTACGAGTTATTCTCATGGGTCTCTAACATTTGTTAAGTCGGTGGATCGCATGAGCAGGAATTGCAATGGTTTAGCATGTCAGTCTCGGGTGGACCGTGAGTTGCTGCTAAGCAGGGTGGGGGCATGCCCTATGTTTGGAAAATGACCCACTGACCCCCTAACTGTTCACCTATCACATCTAACACTGCTGCTGCTACTGCTTGTCTGCATATCAGTCCTTGTGTGTTCTCTCTCTCTCTCTCTCTCTCTCTCTCTCTCTCTCTCTCTCTCTACACCCCCCCTTTCTCTTTCTCTTTTTCTCCTCCTCTGTCCTTTTTTCCCTCTCATCCCCAGTTTTAGCAGGCTCTTCAGCTCATCCTCCAGTGGTGCCGCCAAAAAACCAGAGGCTCCAGTTAATGTTAAGTACAATGCCCCCACCTCACACATTGTGCCCTCCGTTAAGAAGAGGAGCAGCACTCTTGCTCAGCTGCCCAGTGACAAATCAAAGGCTTTTGACTTCCTCAATGATGAGTGAGTGAGCTGTCTTTGAACCTCCTCTAAATGAAGCTGTCAGGGATTAGTTGTAAGATGTGCATGTGTCATTGTGTTTGTAGTCCGGAAGTGGAAAACATCGTGTCACGTAGAGAACAAAAGAGAGCTCAGTACCAGCAGGTGAAGGCTCATGTCCAGAAAGAAGATGGCAGGATACAGGCCTGTGGCTGGAGTTTGCCTCAGAAATATAAGGTATGTTCCAAACGTCTGAAAAAGTGTCCAAAAATAAATGTCTTAAAGCGTGGAATATATATGCTTCAAAACATTAACACACTGCTATTGTGTTGGATTGAAAGTGAGAAATTCTCCTGTACAAACTGACAAGTGCATAACCTGAAGGGATCAAATATATACAGTGGAACCTCGGACTGCGAGCATAATTTGTTCTGGAGACGTGCTTGTAATCCAAATCACTCGTATATCAAAGTGAATTTCCCCAAAAGAAATAATGGAAACTCGGATAATTCGTTTCACAACCCACAAATATTTATAAAAAAATGGCAATTTATAATACAAAATATAAAGTAAAAATACATAAAACTGACATGAATTTGCCCACGCAGAGTGCGTGTGCAGCTCACCTGTTCTGAACACTCCCAATAGCGGTGCATGTCAGAGAGCTCGCGCCACTGAAGACTACTTCCTGGTTTTCCTCCACAATGCCATGGCACATTGAGCATCATTGCACCGTATTGGGACTGATTGCAGGAGCTATAAAAAGACTCACGCAAGCACGCGGAGCATTAGATGCCATTTTCCGAATTCTTACCAAGCCTTGCTATTCCCGTGTTTGCTTTCTCCGGCTCTAAGTTTCTGTTTCTTGTTATTCAACCCTACCACACCTGACAAAAACGAAATAACCTGCACTTCACCTTTAAAAAGAATCGTGGCTGGTGTGAGGGAGAGGACTTTCAATTTTGACTTTCACTACAACTCACAGAATCACTGCGGTCTGTCGGCTCACTGCGATCTTTTTCTTTTCATGCGACTTTAACAAAGAAACTATCCTATGATCACTGCTTTTGCCTCCTGTTAAGGATTTTGGGGAAATGCGATATTGCATTGTCATTAAACAGATTCATCGCTCACACTGCTTCAGCCTTATTCGGGTGGTGCTTTTCTATAAAGTTTTGCACTCTTTCCCACATTTTACACATCTCCCTGATCTCATTTGAAGTGAGGGATTCCTCAGTATTTTTCTATGCTAGTGCAGATTTTGACTATACGAGTGAGCCACAATCCCGCAGTGAGAGAGAGAGAGAGAGTTGTGATCACGTGAGGCTTGGCAGATGAAACGTATGCATACTCTACTCATATTGTAAGACCTCGCTCGTTCACCAAGTCAAAATTTATTAAAATTTCTTGCTCGCCTTGCAAAACACTTGCAGACCAAGTTACTCACAATCCAAGGTTCCACTGTATTATGCATTCTACACTGAGAAACTAAAATGATGTGTTTAACAGTGCTACTTTGGTTCATGAAATGGCTACCTAATTTAGACAGGAACTACTCTACTAAATTTTTTTCCGGAATAAATATTTTGAAATGCTGATAGCTTTGTTACCTGTAGCAAGGCTACTGTTTTGAGATTGCCTCATTTTGAAAGGTTTGTTGATGATAATGAAAAGCATCTGGCGTTCCCTCTTTCACAAAAGGTTTCCAATGGTGCACAGGGAGACAGTAAGGTGAAGAATTTACCAGTGCCTGTTTACCTCAGACCGCTGAATGAGAAAGATGCTTCCATGAAGGTAAGAAGATGATCACCTCTAGATAAAACACTACCTAAGATGATGGATTGACCTTAGGTGTCCGTGTGTATGTAGCTGTGGTGCGCTGCTGGGGTGAACCTGTCAGGAGGAAAAACACGTGATGGAGGGTCGATTGTAGGAGCAAGCGTGTTTTACAGAGATGTCTCAGGAGTGGAAAGCAGTAACCGGAGCACCCGACACACAAGAGGCTCTCAGAGCAGTTTAGACAAACTGGAGCTGGAACTCAAGGTAGAATTTGTAGCACTTTTTTTGTAGAAATGATTATATAGAAGTGTTGTAGATGTTCCAGGCTGACGTGGGTATTGGGTTATCGTATGTTTATCAGGAGCAGGAGAAAGAGCTGAGGCAGCAAGACGAGCTCTCCAGTCTGGTGTGGATCTGCACCAGTACTCACACCACCTCCAATGTCATAGTGATTGATGCCAACCAGCCTGGAAAAATCCTGGAGAACTTCTTTGTCTGTAACTCTCACTTGCTCTGCATCACCAGCGTGCCAGGTGTGAAGAGAGAGCATATTTTCAGAAATTCACCAGGAAAAATTCTACATCGAATGCTTTCAGCTGTGTTTTTACTGCAATGTTGGATGATTATGCTGCAGGTGCCCGGGAGACAGATTACCCTGCTGGTGAAGAAGTGCCTGCAAACAGTGATGCAGGTGGGGCAGAGGGGGCTTCACAGGCTGGCACTGCAACCAACAGCAGCTCTGCTGCCTTTGAGCGAGTTCTGGATGGCATCACTGTGGTTGGCTGCTCTGTCGAGGGAACTGTCGCTGTTCCCCAAACTGCAGGCACAGACTCCCTCGATGGTAAATCACAGTGAAGTTCACTGACCTGTAAAGACCTGGGAGTGTCAATTAATCATGCGAGTTTAAGTAGCTAATTGCAGTTAATCTTATTTGGTGCCCAACATTTTTTTTCATTATTTTGTATGGACATGGTCAAGTGGCCATTTTCTTGAAGCTGCAGACATTCCTGGTGTCATCTGTGCTGCTTGTGCTAAATTTCTTTGCCGTTTTCACTGCTTTGCTGCATCCCTAAAATGCTTAATATAACTTGCTGTAAATGCAAGTTAAATATAGTAACAGTTGTCTTTATTTCAAACTCAAGTAGCCTTTTTTCTGTCTATCGTTTGGTTCAAAGAATCATAATGTGTTAAATGTACTAACATAAAAAGTGTTTGTTACATTACCAGCCCTAAGAAGTACATAATGTTTTTTTCAGTATAGCAACATGAGGTAAGCGCATGGCCCTTGGAGTCATACCAGCCTTTGTATTGAATTTTCCTGATGTTAAGCACTGTCCCTTTTCAGATGATGTGTTAGAGCAGCACAGGAAGGTCGGAGTGGCTGCAGCTGAAGAGGCCTTGGAGGCTACAGAGACCAGCAACACCACCCCTGCAGAGGAAGGCCAGCCTGGGATCTACACTGAACATGTGTTTACTGACCCTCTGGGAGTCCAGAAAAATAGAGACACCCCGTCCTCATACACGCAGAGGTGCTCTCACTGCTCACAGTGTCCAAGATGTTTGCGAAAAATCTTGCGATGTAATGTCTAATACCTTATGTTTTACCTAGTACAGTGTGTACTGGAAATGAAAAGCTGTCCAAATGCTTAGCTATAAATCTTCCATAGAGTAACCATATTAATGGAGCTTGTGTTTTCCTACTGAATATTGCTTTAGGGAATGTGATCTTGTAAAGGATGGAGTGAGTTTAATACCTGACGAGCAAGACCTGATGAGAGAAGAGGCTAACAAAATGAGTAGTGTCCTTCCCACTATGTGGCTTGGAGCGCAGAATGGCTGGTGAGTTGCTCTTAGATTGGTCAGTCATTATCGCGACAAGTTGTGACCTGTGCCTGATGCTGTGCCTTTGTCTGCTGCAGTATCTATGTCCACTCGTCCGTCGCACAGTGGAAAAAATGTCTACACTCAATAAAGCTGAAGGATTCTATTTTGGGGATTGTGTAAGTAGATCAGATTGCAATACATCATGATTGAATTTAGTTTCTCTAAACAATAAATTCATGTTCTCACCAGTCTGTCTCTCCCTCTCGCTCTCTTTCTGTGTGTAGACATGTGAAAGGAAGGGTTTTAGTGGCCTTAGCTGATGGCACACTGGCAATATTCCACAGAGGAGTAGGTAAGATTCTTGCAGACAATCGCCCTTATGATATGATATATATAATTGTAAGGTTCAAATAATTTTTAGTAATCATTATGAATCATCCCTGATGTTTAATGATCCTATGGTGTTGTGGTGTTTCCCTGTGTAGATGGTCAGTGGGATCTGACCAACTACCACCTGTTGGACCTGGGCCGGCCGCATCACTCCATCCGCTGCATGACAGTGGTACATGATAAAGTGTGGTGTGGATACAGGAATAAGATCTATGTTATCCAGCCCAAAGCTATGAAAATAGAGGCAAGACACACTTGGCATTATATACATATAGAACTGGTTGTA
>JAQMCW010000006.1:5412556-5435674 GCA_030068335.1 Chrysichthys cranchii
ACTTAAAGGAACAGTTATTTAGGATGTGAGAAATCCATGTGGTTCAAAAAGGCATGTGGGAGGCCAATTTGGATGTCTGTTGAAATGACCGAATGTGGTTCTTCGCCCAGTAAAGTGTTAAGACTAATTGGAGACAATTAAAGAGATTCCAAAATAACAGGCCAAGTTGTAGTTTTTTTTTATGGTGACACGAATGGAATATCGGCTTCCCAAAATGAAATAAGTTGTCTCTTGTATTTTGCCTTACATTTTGTAACATTATCATATTTTCCAGTAGGCATCATACCAACACCTGTTCCCCCTCCTCCTGTGTTACAGATTTAGCTTACTCAGAAACAGATCGTTAAACTTTTTTTTTTTTGAATAGGCAAGGTGCCCTCATAAATGTCTGTCCCCTGCCCTTCTCAGAGGAGGCCTATTAGCTTCATGCCTGGCAACTGACATCTGATCGATTGGCACAGAAACCTGTGCTGACATGAAGTGTTTGTGTGGTTCAGGTATGCCTGAAGTTTGATTCCTCTGTGAGCACATGTAATGGTGTAGTTAGTCGACGTATCATAGATAGCTCAGTAGCCGAGTGGTAATCTGATCTGACCTACTAGAGTTCTCTCTTTGACCCAGTTCTGCACACTTCAGGGGAAAATTTCCCTCATCACTCCTGGTCATGGTGTCACATCCTTGGACCTTTTAAAAGCTGAAGTTGGTAAAAGATAACCAAATACTGAGATTCTTAGCTCCAGTTCCTGTGAGTTTGAACACACTGGGTCAATTATGATTCCTATTTCTGTTTGCTGTCGAATGACAGCTGCTTTTTGCATGAATGGTGCCTGATGCCAGGTGAGCAGCATTAGAAATGTGAAGCTGTTGAGCAATCATGGCATCATGAAAGAGTCACATGTTCTGGGAAGAGTTAAACAGATGGGAGCTGGGGTTTTTTTGTCTGTGCTGCACCAGGTTGCTTCCCTAAGTGGTTTTATTCAGGTTCAGTGCATTATGTGCTTTTATTCAGCCACTGTTATTTGCGGCATTTATGCCCTGGAGCTAAACTCTTTAAAAACCCTTTTAGGCTTCAACTCTAACACTGGGGTCATTACAATGACAATGCTTATCTGATTGGTGTGATTGACATGAGGTCTCCATGAAGGAACATATGGTGCAATTACTAGGCAGGTGGATGCTGTGTATGTTCTGCATCATGTTCCTGTCTTTTCATTAATTTGGCTCGCATGCGGCTGTTTGGCAAAATGCAGTGGACTTTGGATTCATTCTTTTTTTTTTACGGTTTGATTTTTGCACGTACAACTATTCTAAGCTCCTTCAACTGAAAAGGCAGTAAAATAATCAATAAATGATTTGTGTGGAGCAGCTCTGGGACTGTTACTAACAACCAAAGACATAAATTCAGCTCGCATGACGGATTAAATGAATTGCTTTTAAAAAAAACTTGTCAAATTTTAACTTACTGAAAGAATGGAAGGTTAGTCAAGAGTCATGAATCTTTTTTTTTTTTTTTTTTTTTTTTTTTTTTTTACATAAATCCATAATGCAGTGGAAAGTGAAATTGCAAAGACAGCAGCAACATCTTTTTCTGACATGCTCACGTGTATTGATAAACAAGAGACCAAGAGGTCATAAGAGGCTGTGCTCCTCTGTGTATCTGGTCTCATGCAGAGTAACAATGGCTGTCCTGTGGACCTGACACCCATCCAAGGACACGTGCCACGTCAGGCATGCAGACTGCAGCTGGCAGCTTGATTAAAGTTTCATGAGAGTGAGGGACAATGTGAAATTCAGCCGCTGATTAATGAATGGCTGAGAAGATACACGCTTACACACAAGCTCTGCACTAATGAGCTTTGTTGGGGGAGAGGGAGGGAGGTTGAGAAGAGCAACGGAAATGAAACAATGCTCTTTTGAATGTCACTGAATAGTCTTAGTTACTTGCTGTAAGGCTGGTCAGTGAGTATGGAAGCAACACATATACATTAAAGCCTAATGCAGAGACTATTCACGTATACCATGTAAATAAGTTTTGTTTTTGTTTTTTTTAACAATGACAACTCTTCTATGTTATTCTGAATAATTGTGATTGGTACGAGCAAGGAGAAGCTGTGAAATTGTATTGACTGTTTTTGTGGAGGCGGGATGCAGGGAATTTCAGCAAGATATACAACAGCCAGAGCAAGGTACATCTTAGAAATGATTATCACTGGGCTAAGATTAGCCTAAATCTTCCACTGATCCTTACTAAGCCTACTGGTTCAAAAGAAACCATGACTTAAACATGAACCTATATTCTTTGAAACCTGAGGAAACACAATCTATCCATGAAAGAATTTTTAGTCAGTTGATTTTGTCATGTTGTAAGACTTTAATTTGTAACTTTACCATTTTCTGAGATTCGTTGCATTTGTACCAACCAATAAATGTGCTGCAAAACATTTGTTTTATTTAAATTTATAACATACTTCAAGATGGCATTAAAAATATCAGCGGATTCTGGAATGCTCTTAGTGTAGTGTTAAGGTTACTGTGGCATTACATAACATATCTGAGTGAAACCCGATCTGTTGGCCATGATTATTAAAGCATTCTTCACATTACCAAAGTTGCAGAAGCAAGAATTACTTTTTACTGAGGACGAAACCATTATTACAAATCTTGAAGTTACATAGATGTTTTTTAGTTAGATCAAAATGTATTTTTTTTTAACCAATTCTATCACCTTATTAATCCTTTCTGTTCCCACTTTCTTTGTATTACCCACAATTTCACTCAACACAACTAGAACCATTTGTTCTGTACCTGCATTAAATAAGTAAATAATTAAAACAACAACAAAAAAAGACAAAAAGGACACCTCAGTTAATCAGTTAATTGTTGAGGAGAGGTGGTAGGGAGATCTTCCAGCCTGTGTGGAATTTATCAGTTAATTTTTACTGAGTATTTAAGCTTTCCCAGTGTACGAGACCGCATCCTAGGCTCATGGAGATTTCCGATCATAAAAAAAAAAAGGGATGGACTATACTACCAGATTATTTGTGCAACCAGAAGGATTGAAAGGCATGGAGGAAGTAAGTAGTGCCATGGTTAAAATGGAAATGCACAGCTATGTACCATTAAGTGTCCAGTGATACGAACCAATACAATAATTTATCATTATGGGCCAAACAGTAATATAAAGTATCTTGGTAAGTCCTAGATTAAACAGTAAATATTCATTCACTACTCTAGTTCCTTCTCAGTTCAACTGAATTAGTTTTAGACATCATCATAGATATAGACGTCATCACAAAGCAGAGTTACACACATCCAGATGTGAGGTGACGGTAGCTAAGGAAAGCTCTATGAGACAACATGAGAAAGGAACCTTGAGAGGAACCAGACTCAGAAGGGATCCAATGCCATTCTGGGTGACACCAGATAGTGGTTTTAATCATTACTCTATCATTATTATGCACTATACAAGTCAAACCCTGATATTCAATATGAGCATGGTGGTGTTTACGATTGCAGCAGCAGGTTTTAATTCAAGTTCACAGTATCCAGGTGAGATTAAACACTGGAGCAAGGAGGAAACTCAAGATCTTTAAGATATCCATGTGAGAGCATTCACAGCACAAGAGTATGTTGCGTCGTCTTGGAAAAATTGACTTTAGTTTAGGAACTCAAGTTGGAAACACATTTTGCACCCACAGTGAGCTGAGTTGATGAACCCCCTGCAGCCATGCTTTCCCTGGTCAATGTCTTTATCCAGATGGAGCTCACTGAGGTGTTGCTGAAGCCTGTCATTTGTGTCCCATGGTGAGGCCTCACAATAATATTCAGCTATTGATGTTTACTACCCCCCCGACTGCTGTGAAACGTGGAAATGTGAGTCTGAGACTGCCCCCCGATCGCACATCAGCAGGGTAGCTTTATGCACAGCGTGGCATTGAGACAGCTGAGACTCTTTCTGTCTCAACTGATTAAGTCATCAACAAGTTTCACCCAGACTGAGCTTATATAACTAAAACAAGACAGTAATATCTCTCTGCCTAAACAATTACACAACTACCAACTTTATTTTGATGTCCATTCTAGTCTTATTCAGCACTCTGTCGTTTATGTGAGTCTATAGGTTACAGTAAGTATATACGCTTGATTTTTCAGGATTCTGCATTGAAGCTGAATCTGTTCCGAGTTGGAAAGAACTCTGAAGAAGTCTGAAACTATTTTGTGAAAGCTTGTTCTGATTTTGCTATTCAGCACTTGCTACCTGCTGATTCAGTGCCTGTATTATAACACACTGGATTCAGCAAAGCTATTGGCTATGCTCCAGAATAAGAAAGAGGAAAAGAAAAATATCTGTAAAAACGCTGTAGCTGTGAACGACGGGCACTACGGTACTCAGCAATTTTAACACAAATACATCAGGGGAGAAAAAATGCTTGTGTGTAGCACACATAAAACAAACTGGTGTTTTGGCATTAATTTGAATGACTTAACATCACCATTACCTTCATTTAAATGCTTCACACTTAGTCAAATGGCTCAACGACTATTTTCAAGAGCAGTTTATGCTAGTGCTGAGCTCTGCTGCTCTTATCTCACTAGACCTGCTGCTTACATTGGCCTAGGCTAATGAGTCAGATCTAATTTGTTCAGAGGCTGCCTCCTAATGACTCTTTCTTATTGCATCCAGGTTATAAGCTGGACAAGCATCCCAAACGGTTAAAGAGGAAATTTTACCTTCACAATTCCATATCCATGTTTGTAACGGGAACATATTTTCTTCCCGCAGCTGTTTTTCCAAAACGCCATCAGACACAAAAATGGAAGATGATATTTTTATCCTCGTGACGCATGACATTACTTCTCAGGTTACAATATTTCCTCTGTAATGTAAGCTTATGTTTGACAATAAACACATTAGCACATAATATTTTAAATCATCCATTGTTCATATATATTTGGTTAGTTTTAATATGGCCTGATAAAAGTTTGCTGCGTTATAATCACTGGAGCATTATTTTTGCGCAAAACAACCACGTCAGTTCCTTGCAGTCTGGTGGAATATTACGAGAAACAATTAGTGCTCATAACAGGTAACTTTTGTGTTTCTTTAAATAATGGCCCCAGTGATGACGCTGATTGCAGAGTATGAGTGACGTCTGTGCTGATGGTTTCAAATGTGGTGCCCTGGGCATGCCCTTATACATGGTGCACATGTAAGATCCCTGGTTTAAATCTGTCATGCTGGTTGGTTATTTTTTAACAGTTAGTTCATATGCCTGGGTTAACATGCACTCCAGGAGATGCCATTCAGACAGGGGGCTGTTGATCCTGGAGGTTGCCTTGTTTATTACCCACAGCTGCCATGCCTCACAGTTGGGGCTTCTTTCCACAGTGCCATCACCTCTGACCTTTTGAGACTGTGCACCTGACTCAGCCAGGCATGCCAGTCTGGGATAGTTCAGGAAACCCTGTCCACATTTCCCTCTCATCCCCCTTCCCTGAGCCCCAGCTCATACACGTTTCAAGCACCTCCTGTGACGACACCTAATCCATCAGTGTCGTGCTTTGTGCTTGGTTGAGAGATCCCAAATGCCAGCTATGGAGCTGGAGGGTGTGTACGTGTCTGTGTGTGTGTGTTTGTGTTTTTGTGTGTGTGTGGTGAGGGGGTGTTTCAGGTCTTTTACTGACACATAACTCACAGAGAGAGTGGAACTCCTGATTTGGAACAATGACTGCGGTTCTGCTGTGGTGTTGGTGATGTGGGGATTTTTTTTATGTGCAACAGCTCGATTGGCTGCTTTGGAACAAGCAACCTCAAGGTTGCTAATGCTTAAAACCGCAGCAGAGAAACACCAAACATGAGTCTACAAGGTGTTTTAAATATGGAGAACCGATACAAAATGTACAGAGACTCTGCTCAGAGAGATCAGCTTGGGTTTGATGACCATCTCCCATGTTAAAGTTTCACTGCACTCAGATAAACTAAGAATGAGATGACTCAGCATTGGTTATGCTGGCAAGATTGTTGCATCATGAAAACCTTAAAACCATTTCCCATGTTTTAATTTTCCAATGTGCTGAATAGGCTCATGAAAATTAACAGCCATTTGCAAGTCAAAATGTTAATAGCTGAAGTAAGGGTGTAATGCAGTGATACTACATATATCTGTATCTCTTTAAAGTAAGTAAAATGGGGGTACCTACTATTCATATCTGTATTTATTTCTGTTTAGGACACATTATATGCTAGTTCAGAATTTTCATATTAATTTAGATCCCTAAAAGAACACTGGGATCAAATTTGGATAAAATGGATCAAATTTGGGTTCCTTGTCTGACTAATTCTTCCAGCGTTTTTGCTAGTTAAATTTCAGCCAGATTATTTGTGTTTCATGTAGTTTGAACATTTGAAAAACAAATTGTACAGTAGGTACTCTCTAAAAGCTGTTCTCAGTAACAGTCATAAGGCTATGCTGCATAGCGTGTGTTTGTTAAATAACAATAGCAGAATATTAACACCCACTCACAGTGAACCCCCTGGGCTAGGCCACTGACAGACCTTTGAAAAAGCTGTTAGAGATCATCTGAAATACAGCTTTCTGTATTGTGGCTGATGAAGACACTCATGGTGTTATAATGGTGACCATGAGTCAGCTAAAGACCTAGTGGATATTGATCTAAACTGCTTTTCCCTCATGATTGCCAAGAAACATAGAGATGGTCCTGTGGTTCATTTTAAAATTAGCCTCTGGATATCATACCACCAGGAGACATACAGATGCTTGAAAGTCTTTAAAAACGCTTCTTCTTCCACTATAATTGGACTAAATATTAATAAGTAAAAACCATTTGATTGCAGCTAGTTAAAAACCATACAGGTTTTTGAATTGACTGGTCTGATAGCAATTAGCCCCTTCAATGTGATCTTTGTTGGTGAGCTGTGGAGGTTTTCTACAAATTTTAAATAATGACTCGTTTGCTAACATTACACTACATGGTTGCAAGTTTAATTAAAATAGCTAATTCACAAACATTACAGGGTTGGGGTTACAGCTGGGGCCAAATATTAAAAAAGTCAAATAAAATCACCTTGACGTTTATACATTTTGCTACTGTAAAACATCAGTGAAAATGCTAGCAGGAAATTATGACTAGCAGAATGTTCGCTAACCGCATTGTAGCATTTCACTGCATTTAAGAATTCATGTCAATCGACCACTTTCAGTTTAGCTATTTCTGTTCTTTAAGCTCACACGAGTTAAATAAAAGAAAAAATTATAACTGAAAATGTAAATAATGAAATTGCTAACAGAAATTTAACTTTTATGCTGGGCTTATTAGCTGGCTATTAGCTGCAAGTTGTTTATCATTCTTTCATTGCTGTCTAGTCACCAAATTACCCATTTGACTAGTGCTACGTTGCTTGTAATTGAACAGCCCAGAGAACTTTCATATTCTGAGCAGACAGACATAAATTATTTTGGTGTCTGTGAATGCTTCGAGTCTGCACACTGCGTTTTGGATCGATAGTCATTTCTGAGGCCAAGTGACAATTATTTTAGATAAAAGAAACATTACCATGTTACAAGGCCCTTCTCTGTCTCTTGTTCACTCACACGCATTTACACCCAGAAACACACACACACACACACACACACACACACACACACACACACACACACACACACACTGATAGCACTCTCACAACTGCACACACTGTTGCTCAAGCACTTTAACATATGTTAAATTAATCTGCACCAGGTCATGTGACATTATATTGCACTTAACTGGAGATAATCTGATTATCTACACTGAAAGTGCTGGAAAAACAGTTGAGTTCCCCTTTAGAAAAGCAGCATGAACTCTTTGTGAACGTGTAGAGCAGCAGGCCAATCCTCAGTCTGTTAGACCTTGTGGGGGAGGAAGGACCACAACAACATCTCTCTCACAAATCCCTGACAACTGTCTCCCCAGAGTCCCAGATGCCTCGACATTGCACATGTTCGCTCTCTCATCGGGAGGGGCTTGTGTGTGTGTGCTTTGTGTTGGAGTGGCTCTGCGTCCACAGACAGACTCCCACCAAGCTGTTATTCAACAAATTGAAAGGGATTCACAATGTGTGATTTGGCTCAGCCCTGAGAGATGCCCAGGGAAACAAATTTGATTTGGGCTGCTCATTTAGTGTTTTGTTTAATTATGTCTTTCAGAAGAAATATTATGAACAGATCTTATTACATGAACAATATGTTTAATGAGAGGCATATATCTAAAGGTAATTCGCCTTACCTGAATATTTGAATAGGAGTGATACATTTGACCAAAAAGGTCCCAAGCAGCAAACATTTACTGGGAGGCACAGGAGATCTCCAAAAGTGTCAGAATGACTGGGCTTTCCTTTGTTATAAATGGTTACAAACAGATTAATCCAATTTGGTGTACATGTTAGCACACCTTCTGCTCCCCTAGCTTATAGGAGTGGCACGCGGAGCTGAGCTCTGGTCTCTTTGATGGAAAATGAATGATTTCTTTGAGAAATAAAATTTTTGTGAAATTCATTAAACTATTTCACCATCTGTTAGCTATAGTAACACCTCTGGCCTCTACCCCTCTAACGTTCCATGATCATTTGAGTGCCTGATTTGTTTTAGTTCTGCAGCTAGTATAGCTAGTAGGTCCACTTGTCCTGCCAAGTTTCCCTACTATGCAAGTTTTCAGTCATTCCTGCTGTTTCATTGCACTTCCTTTGCCTTAATTAGTTAATCATGCCTCTACCTTTAAATGGCCTAGATTTTCTTTTTGTTTTTCCTTCTATAATATAACCCAAAGTAATTCCAAATCATAGCTCGATATCTAGCTAACCTGATGAAACTGCCACCACTGAGCTTGCTACCCAAATCAAAATTTCTTTAAGTTTTTTTTTTTTTTTTTTTTAACTTGGTAGCTCATGTGTGAAAATATGTTGGGGAGGTGTGACGTGATGGTTCATGATGTAAAGTGCATGGCCGTTGCCACTGTAAAGTTGATTATTCTTCAATAAAAGAAAATCCCGAAGTCCTCTTTAGCACTTAGCCAAAATTGACCATTTCCTATTAACTAAAGAATGGGATCTTACTTTTTCATTTGTCCATTGTTACGTTTAATATTGATGATGTCCTGCTATCATTTATGTTATCACAATTGCTATAAAGGAGTCATTTCCTGACCAGCTTGTCTGTTTTTCTTTATGCTGAAATTAATAAGATAGCTTTATGTCTTACAAAAGTGCTGACTCTGGAGACTCCTTCCATAAAAACGATTTATCAAAAAAAAAAAGAAGCGCCCTATCAACTATTACAAATATTTTATTAATCTGTTTACGTGAAATGTTGACCACACAGATTTCACAAATGTAAGTTACTACCATAAAGACAATAGCTTATCAGAACAAGTGCATTAATACAAATATTTGGAGTGGAACTACTGCTAGAGGTGCATTTATGGAAAATAAATCAATCTTCTGACCAATCAGAATTGAGCATTTAACAGCGCCGTGATATGACCTAACTAGACAAGAAGCTGAAATTTGATTGTGCCTTGTGTCTTCTTTAGAAATGACTGAGGGCCCCGGCCGTGGCGCAGCGGGCTAGGGTACCATACTACAAATCCGGGGACCCGGGTTCGATTTCGACCCGTGGTCATTTCCCGATGTCTCCCACTCACTTCCTGTCAAAATCTCTACTGTCCTATCCAAAAAAATATCTTTAAAAAAAAAAAAAAGAAATGACTGAGAAAATACTTTGATATCATTTTTGGCTAAAACTGACAAAGTAGATATACTGAAAACCTTCATCCAACATTAGACAGTTAAATTAAGCTCATAACACCAAAACAGATAGAGAGAAAACTTTAATCAGAGCCAATGAAACATTCACACACTAAACATTCATCAAAAACAATGACATCCTCTGGAAGAACACCATTTCATCATACGCACTTGATGCTCCATGTAGCACTTTTAAATGCAGTAAATGAGAGAATGGATTTGGTATGGCAGACGCTACCCTTTGTTGAGACTTCAGCTGCTGAGAACAGTTGACGCAGAAGTGAGCAGTTGACAGGCTTGTTTTTGGAAAAGAGCAAAGCCACTAAAGCTAAAAGCCAATAACCTAGAGGCAAATGATGTGTGACTGAAGACCTCACCTTGATTCACCTTACAGCCATTTTGAACAAAGCTCAAACAGAGGAGACAGACTACAGAGCATTCTCTGGGTAGCAGAATGGTGAAAACACACACACACACACACACACACACACACACACACACACACACACACACACACACACACACACACACACACTCACTCAAGCAAATGATGTAACCTGTGCTATATGTACATCATTAACACAAATACCTGTTATTTACTTGAGATTTTCTCTACATAAAACAAACATTCAGGAACTGAAAGTGCATGTTTTTTTTTTTCTTTACATCATGACTGCGGGGGCTATTTGCAGCCATGCTTCACAAGCAGACAGGCACACTCGTGACGCACATATCTTTGGGCAGCCTTGACACAAGCTAATACAACAAGAATAGCAACAGCACCATCCGTGTCTTTTCATCAGAGAGATGTAGAGAAAGCTTTGAGCCAGCGTTTGCAAAAAGGAGAGACGGTGAGCCACAAACGCAATAGTACATTAACGCACCTCTTACCGTGCATATTGAAGTGCAAATCCTATCTTTGATCTTTTCAACAATGCTTTGTTTTACAAGTGGGTGGGTGTTTACACAGAATTTCGGTCCGAGAGAGGAGGATTCGCCCGACTCGACTGTTCTTCATGATAAAGAGTAATACATCACCTCGGTACACAGGGTGGAGACCTCTCCTTACATAAAAGCCTCTCTGAATGCTGCCCACTCCAGGGTAAATGATGGGTGTGTGTCAGGAACAGAGAGAAAGCGAGAGAAGATGGATAGATAAATGGATGGAAAAAGTAGCTTCTCTGCTCATGGACTGAATATAGATTATTCTCTTAAACTTTTGATCTAATCCTTAAAACTTTTTAGTAATCTTTGCTTCTGAGTTTTAATTCATACAACTAAATCTGCACTTGTTATGAGAGTAAATGTAACATTTATGGTTTAAAGACAAAATTCTAGGGTAAGAAGCTATATATAGCAATAGTATTTATTAAAATAATATGTCATTTTGGATTTGGGGCAATTTAACCTTTTATAGGGCACTATGTGTATCACAGGGAAAAGCAAAATTTCAACCATAGCGTGTTATTGGAGGATATTAAAGACATTATATTACAAGATATTTTTCATTTTTATGTTGACAACTAGTTAATTAGCCAGTGGCTTCGCTCACTGAGTGCAAGGGAAAAAAATAAAATGCAGTATTTATAACATAAGTTTGTTAATTACCAATTTTATTTCTCAACAAATAGTGGTCATGCGTCATTTCCGTTTCAAACGCGATAAGAATTTTATATTTTATAGATTTACATCAAAGTTTTCTTAAATAATGACTTACCAAATAGGTGTTTACTTCTTTTCAATCTCAGTAAAGTAACTCTCACACAAATAATAACGATTCGTAAAGACGATATAAAAATGCCGTCCACAAACGAAGTGATTAGTTAAAATGTAAGTGCTAGTTACACTGCTTCCGGTCATACGCACGTATAACATGTTCTGTGGTCATACGTCATTTCCGTTTGAAACATGAAAAGAATTTGATATATATAGATAAAGGTCAATAGAATTACCAAATATGGCCAGTGTAGGATAAAATAAAATAAAAAAAAACAACCCAAAAAAACCATGACCTCATGGAGAGTCCATTTTGGATGTCCAGTGAAGTGGTCAAATATGGTTCTCCACTCAATAAAGGGTTAGAAGAGGAATAGTGAACCGTGAATGTTATAAAAGATTATATTAAACAGCAAAAGGTCTTCTGCATGGATGTCATGCATGCTGCTAATTTGATCTCCTCTAGATGACCAGAAAGACAATTATTAAATGCTGTAAGTTTTTAGAGAAACCCTGTTCAGTAAAAGCAAGCTAGCTGGAGTTATTCATGTCAGCCCTTCCTTGCTACTAACTGCTAGCATGACTAGCTAACATCATATGTATTTTTATGTGTTTGAGACAGAGACAATAAATGAGGAAAACAATAAATGTGATAGCGCAGTTGAATATCAAACATAAAGCTAGCTGAAAGTTTTTTACTAACTCAGTGTAATATAAGGACAGTTCTGGCCCTGATGGCTCATCTGTTCTCAGACTAACAGCTGTTTCCATCACCACCCTAGCCAGTGCAGGCACTGATAATTGCTAAGAGGGTTGATTTCTTCACCATATCAGAACCATAAGAAAAGCTTGCTCATGAGTGGGGCAGAAAGATACGGTCTTTTCTTGTCCAAATGAACCCCCCACTGAAAAATTTAGCATCTGTTACAGTTCTGCTGCAAATGCATTAGATTATTAATGCCACACATTACACTGGGATAAGCCTAAAAAGCCACCGCGAACAGATGCGGGGACGTATTATACCAATTCTTGGTGTGGATTTAATATAACAGCCCATTTCTCAGTCATTCGGCTCTTGCAGTTCATTACATCAGCACCAGCACACTTCAGATCAAACCCATTCCCTTTCAAGTTGTATCAGCACATGAATTTAGTGCTGGAATCAGGCATGGCATGAAGTAGACAGAATCCCGACACAGACTGAAATAACTTTGAAAGTGTTCTAGCTTGCAGCGAGGAGAGAGACTATTGGGAGAAATTGCTGTAGGGGTGAACGTGTTTCTGGGTAGGACGAAGCATCGTCCTCATGACCTCACTCGGCAACTGACAGGAATGATAATCTACAGTCGTACTCATTTTCCTCACAATCCCCCTTCAGTCTATCAGTGGGATCTAAGAGCCAAAACAGGCTCCTGGTAAATTGTTTTTGAATAGTGACCTTGCTGGAACTCCCCAGGAAAGGAGAATAGTCTCCAATGCAATTTCTCTTTTCTTTCACACTTTTAGACAAGTATATACTGCACAGTCTGCATTTATTGGATACATAACTATTTCCCCCCAGCAGGATCGGGGTCTTTGGTGACAAGAGGACAGGGGTGAATAATCACCTACTAGTTATTTAAATACCAACTGGAAGCCACATACATGATGCAATATATGCCAATGCCTGGTAGCAGGATGAACCCTGGATGATGAATTGCCTCTTATTCAAACACAATCCTGCAAAAATATAGTTACTCATAAACCATCACTCAGGTCAAAGAGATCCGCTTGTATAATATCTCTTTCCCCCCGTCTGTCAGTTTCTTTTACATACACAGTCACTCATATTTTGTTATCTCGAACTGAATTTCACAGAGGGGTGAATCATAACCTGATTTTGTAACTGCTAAAATTAAACGGCATTTATTTTATTTTATTTTTTTTAAAAGCATGCAGGAGCTTTCCGAATATTAAACCACATGACAGAAGTGGCAGATGGACAATGAGCTGCAAAGCTTTGTCCACTTTTTTCTTTGTGTATTGATGGATATGTAAAAATATATATATATATTGCCTACATTTAAGTAAACCTGCTCTTACAAATATTGCTTTCTGATGAAGTGTTTGTGTCTATAGTAACTATTAACGACAAAGAAAATATACTACCATTCAAAGCTTTTTTCGCTTGGTAAAAACACGATCTTATCAGGTCCCAGGATACCCAAAGAGGTGCCAGCATAAACATTCCTCATAAAATCACCAAGACTCTTGATCTGCTGTAGCTCAGCTCCCTGATCGAGCAGCTCTGCCTGTGTATTAACACACTGCATGTGCAGTGAGATGAATCAGGATGAGCTGTTATTACAAGGAGCTAAGACAGATAGCATGCCCAATTAGACCTGTGTCGGCGCTGTGTTTAAGGCTTTAGCTTGAGTGAGAACTCTGGATAAAAAAAAAAAAACAGAGGCAGAAATGCCAGCACTGTCAGCATGGTGTGTGAATTCCAGCTCTGACAGTTTCTCAACCTCAGCCACACCACTCAAGTTCTTCATATTTGGTCTTAGTTATGGATCCGCACACTGTTTTTTCCCCCCTCTTTTATCCCTCAGCTATTTTTTTGTGTTTATAGCTGCCAGTTATTTTTTTTAAAGAAATACCGGTATATAAAGAAACTAGTAGCCTAATTTAGAGTAAGGGATTAATGAATGCATAGTCTAAATGCATCGCTCAGCACAGCATACATGAAGGTAAAGAGAAACTCTTACATTTGTGACTTTTTAAAAAAAATTTTTTTATCATATCCCATTCCAAATAATGTGATCCAATAATTTGATCCCCTGTGTCACATTCTGGTTGCAGAGAACATCAAAGAAACATAAATAGGAGATATATATCTAAGGAAAAGCCTCTGTGATGTTGGCTTATTACAGAGTGGACCTTCTGCTGTCATTTCATAGATGTTGTTGTGCCGCTGCAAGTCACATAACTGCCAAATTCTTCCAGACTTGCGGGAACATGTAGTATATACCAATCTACCAGTTTGGACAGTTTGGCATTTAGACTGTCAGAAAGACACGTACAAGAGAGTCTGTAGCTCTGTAGCTCTCTCTCTCTCTCTCTCTCTCTCTTTTTTTACTGATTCTGTGCTTTTACAGCCCATAACTTCATGTTATGAAATCAGCAGGTAGCCTCTTGAGCATTTGTCTGGGAACACAGGCTTTACTATCCATGGTGTGACTTACAGTGACCATTTCTCAAGTGCAAAGATGCCCTAAATACTGCTTGCTCATCTTATTACAGTTATATTATCTACCATGACAGTGTTAAGCCTAAACCTATGTTTAATTCTGTAAGTAATAAATAAACTTCTTAAGCCACCTATAGTTTTTAATTTCTTCCCCTATATCTTCTCCCCATTTTGGTATTGTCAAACCGCACCCACTAGCTAAATCTGTCCTATCAAATGGCAAAACTACCAACTATGGAGGGTGGCGTTAGGTAGCACTTACTTCCTCTGAGACACATGAGACACATGAAGCCTGCCTCCACGTTTTTTAAAACTGCTATCATGCATCATCACCTGTCAGCTTAGCACACTTGGAGGAAAGTGCTATCTGCCCTGTTTTGCATGCATGAGCTCACAGATGGCTGTGATTGGTTATATATCACAGTGAGTTACAATGCAGGAGAGAGAGTAGGTTATCCCTTCCACCCTGAGAGCTTGGGCAGTTTTGCTCTTCTGGACACTCGGCCACAGATGGCTGTGGCATTGTTGGTATTTGAACATTCAATCTCTAGGTGATACAACATACTCTTTTCATTTGCACCATGCAGGAGTCCATACAGCTACTTCTAAACATTTCTATCCAAACCACTGGATTGATAAATATTCACTAATAAAACCGTCCTGCCAATAACAGCTTATTTCAGCCTGTCTAGTCTGGCTTCTTTTTACAGTATAGCACTCACAGCTCACTAATGATCTTCTCTCTGTTGAGAGAAGAAGCCTCATCTCATCTTGTTTATGAAATATATTCTCCTCAGTCAAATAATTCATCAGCACTTTGAAATTATGGACGCACTTTGATCATGATTAATAAAACAAATTAAATATTTTGACTTCTTGATTTTTTAAAATTACCCAGGGGTTGCCACAACAGTACATAATATTTGCAGCCCTGTTACTGTTTCTGTTTTTGAACTTCTTAAGGTCACTAACAAGGTTTACTTTTTTTTATTTTTTATTTTTATTTAAAAAAAAAAAGGTTTTTACTTAAATCTCTGCAGTACTACTTAGTCTGAAAGATGCTGTGATCCTGATGCATTCTTTCATAACTTTACATTTCGATTGCTGATTCTTTTTTCATTGGTGTATTTTTCAAAATCAAACCTCAATAAAAAGAATGTATTTATTTACAATTCATCTGCTTGAGTGCTCACATGCAGCACTTGGCTCATATTGCACCTGTTCTCTGTTACACTGGCTTTCTGTTTCATTTCTCTTTTAAAAACGGCTACTTACATTATAAAGACAGTTACTAAAGATGAATGTATGAACAATTATAGCACTGCTTAGTCTTGCAACACTTATCCCTCCAGGCTACTGCATTCTTACTCCCCAGCCTGTATTCTAAGCTCCTCTGGTAGTGGGCTACTGATGGTCCTTTGGGGTAAACTATGGAAAGTAGATGACCACTGAGACCGGGATAAAGAGGTTACTGAAGAAGAATGAATGAATGAATGAATGTCTGACTGCGCTACCACTCTCTGAAACAGTCATCCTCATGAATATTAAGGAACAAGGACAGGTATCAAAACTCTGTTTCAATGATCTCCTTTGAAATGAACAATTTTCAGCATTTCGCCAATGGAATCTCACTCGTTCGTATTCCAGCAAGTCTCGCTTTTTACCATGTCCTGTTAAATGAAAGAAATGCACTGCATGCATGCTTGAAATTATAGCCTTTATTAGAACTCCAATCAGGCCAATAGTCCTTTCACCAAAAACTTAGACAATGAAAAGGCTATACACTTGCGCCCACACTGCAGTGGTGCATCTCCAGATCGCAATAAAGCCATTAATGTTTTTATATGTGTCTGCATTAACTGGCTCCTCAAGGCTTTTCTAATGTAACTTAAGAGATCAACAGCACTAAATTGCATCTTGCTGACCCTCAGGGTTCATAAGGCTACTTAGCTATAAAAAGACCTTGTTTGTTTCCCATGCCGTAGTCTCAACGCCCCTGTTAGGACCCAGGCTAGTGACTACATAATCCTTGCCTGACTTGCACCCAAAATGCATAAACCTCCAGCCCCATGAATTACGCAATAAACAACCCTCGCTTTCATGCAAAACAGATCTAGGGCTGAGCTCATGTCATGGGTGGTTATTATGGCTGGCGTGTTAAACGGTCATGTGAGAAGTGTGATTTTTCTTCTGAGCATTGCACACACCTCCTAATGAAGCAGCTCTAATTTAAGTACTTCCTGTTTTAAGGAGAAGAGGGAACAGTGTCAGCTGTCATGTAGCCAGACAGCGGCTATATGCACGTATGTGTAAATCCATGAATTGGGGGCAATGCGATAGAATAAAAAGAGATTTTTGCTGCTTTAACAGTCAATTATATTGCATAGCCCACAGTACAGCACAATAAATCACTGGACAAAATGGCTCTGCTCTCTAGTGTGTTGGATTTCATAGAGCTGTTAAGTAAAACTGCAGTCTCTCGGCATTTCATGATACTGTAGGAAGGTTCACATTAGGTACACGGTATAGCAATCATAGCCCTTTTCTACACATTCCCCATATCCAGGAACCAGTTATATTTTCGGGGACTGTTTTTTCATTCATCTTCTCTAACTGCATTATTCTGGTCAGAGTTGAAGTGGATCTGCAACTCTTCAATTCCAAGACCATTAGGAACAAAGCTGGAACACTGCCTCGCTGGGACGCCAGTCCATCACAGATAAGAAAAGCGCCATAGTTGATTCCAGAAGTAGCATTTGGAGTTTTTCTTGTTTCTCATCACTGGAACCATGTCAATGCCAGTAAACCAGGCTATCATAATGTTAAACCATCAGAACAGATCAATCAGTTCTTGTCTAAATAACACGATCTTGCTTATCTCTGTGTCCAGAACAGTGCCCTCATTACGTGCACACCGTTACGTTCCCGGCGATAACCACACCATGCAAACAACATTCTCATACAATGCTTGATTTAAAAGCCAACACAAAAAACACCCGCATTTGTCTTACTAACCTTCCGAGGACTTTCTACTGACACATAATTACTCATGCAACTAATTAATGCTATGATGCACCTGAATCTAACCTCAGCCCTAACCTCAGTAACCAAAAAAAGGTCCAGAAGATCAAAACTGTCAGATAGTCCTATCCTTGCAGGGACATGCAGTCCCCAAAAAGATATAAACACACCCCCATACATACACAGAAATGTGCTGTTTTATAAAATCTCGTTCGTCTCCTTTCCTTTCTTAATGAGCTCCAATGATAATCGCTCACCCATTTAGTTTTAGAGACATGATTGAATCCTGACCATGTTTTCCTAATTAATAGATGTGTCCTTTTTTCTGTAACTGTCTGAATGCCACTGAAGCAGCACTCCATAATGAGGCTGTAAAATCAGAAAAGTGAAATCCATCCGTTCTAGTCTATGTACTTCAATTAATGCATTGTGTCCCTGAGTCCTGAAAAAAATAACCCTCAGGTCCCTATTACTCACACACTGTAACACTCGCAATGACAACCAGATCATGTAGCGTGTTCTCATTCATTCACCGGACATCAATGACAGGCGTCTGATTGGCGGCTGTCAGGATCACAGCTCCATAGAAGCCCTTTTGTCTCCAGCAGCCGCTTAGAGTGCCCTCAGCTTGGCCGTGCAGCCGGCATGGCAGGTGAGCCATGCGGTAACAGACGGCAAATTCGCAGAGAGCTCGGTATCAGCAGAGGAAGTGCAGATGACCCACTGAGGCAACAAGCTGCTCCTCTCGTTCCCTTGGTCATCTGGACCTGCAGCGTGCAGGGAATAAAGCTGGAAGCTCCCCAAATCTAGCACCATGAAATAAATCTGAGACTTACTTTCTATATGTTATAGAGGGACTGATGAATAGATGGATAAATAAATGATATAAACAAACAAACAAACAAAAAAAGTCACCAGGTTTAGTGCACAATCCCTGGATAGTGTAATCTAACTGATGTGATGACACGTAAAGGTTTGGTCGATCTTCTAAATCCATACTGGGGTTTAGTGTATGGTCTTGAGAATCACAGTGGACTTCTTGTACAGCCTGACAGCAGTCTGTAAATGTAATGACCCGGTTGGACCACAGCCCATGTACAAGACAGAGCTGTTGCAATTGATGTAGAGACAATATTTTGCGCAGCATGTGGCCTAACCCTGAATAGCATGTGATTGTTCGGCTACCGTTCCTTTATGGACAGCCTCGGCGAAAGGGGCAGATTGGAAGCACCATTTCACAGAACATAGCAAGATTTAGTGTGCTCAATAAACAGCACGGTGAATATAAGAGTACGGGAGAATGAGTGACCCTGGATGTCCTCGAAGACATGCTGCAGGAAAAGAAATCTCAGAGCTCTGTGTGTGTTTATACCTGCTGGGACTGCAGTAAAAAGGAAAACCTCATCAATTTCTATCTCTCAATAATACATGATTAATTAGAAGCCTCTGATATAGGACTAAACCAAAGAAAGACTGGAAACCGGGGAGCAACTGAGTCCGTGCAAACATATGCGCAGGCTCCTACACACACGCAATTCTATAATGATTTCTGGCCTCAGCAGATTTGCTGTGATTAGTAACTCTTGTTCAGTGTTATGAGTAGCTCTACTAGAAATCATTATATTTTTTTTTACTGCTGACGAAATTAATCATTTTTCTTACACTATTTTTAGTAGAGCCTTAAATCATTTGAGCTGTCAAAACATGTTAAGAATATTTTACTCCATAAAGTCAGCTTTACTTATAAAGAAAAAACCTGCGCAGGTTCCTCCTCAAGTCAAAACCTTAAGCAAGCCTATAGAACAACCGAACAAACAGCCTGTGCCGTAAACCTTGAAACGTGTTAGGATCAAAGGCTTTTTGCTGTTGATGGATCGTTTCCACAGCTCCTCTCACATGGTGTGCAGACGTCCATTTGCCTTGAGACCTGACAAGTCCATTTTGTTTATAAACTATTATTAAGATGCCATGAAACCAAAATCATCTGGCAAGCTGAGATAAGCCGGAGGCAGACCGAAAATGAGAAAAGACGCAAATGTTGTAACAGCTGGATGCAAATTTCAACTGTGAGTGTTCCCGGTAGATGGGTTGATGAAAGAGTGTGATGTTAAGTTTCACCACACAGTTGTCGCTTTGAATTTGATGATTAAATTTGGTTGCCAATATTATGTTCTTCACCATTTCTCTTTTTCTTCCAGTGTTTAATAACAGTTGCTAGGCACCATGAAAGCAAAAATGGGTTTTTTAAAATGTGTACTGAGTCATCCTTTGAGCACCTTGTGCACAGATGCTGAACAGAGATTGCAGATTGGAAAATTCTATATTCAAAAGCCACCTCATGCTCACTGAAACGGTGGCCTACAGTTGCGACCAAACCTGAATCTTCTCACTTAAACCACTGTGATTTTGAATTCTCAAACCTAATTGGTCAAAAGTTGTTGCTTATTTTTTTACAGCAACAGATCTGACAATAATGTCAGCTGCCAGGCAAATCCCAGCTATATATTAATGCATTTGCTGGATTATGTCATTGTTTCTATACCCAGGGTGTGTGACTTACGCAGGGAATTGTATGATGAATGCTCTACCTGATCTAAGACATTAAAAAATGTTCTTATTGAACAAAGCAAACTATATTACTGTTGACATTATTACATTTTCTGTCAGCAGGCCTTTATTTAATATGTGTGGAAGGAGTCTCCAGTTTCAGAGTTTTGTAACAGCTGGCGCAAAGCTCTTCATTTTTCAAGATTCAAGTTTTTTGTTAGGGCAGAGGGGTTCGCAGTTTCTTGGTAACATGACAACCTACATATTTTTGTCTTCAGCAGAGAAAAAACGAGAGGAGTCTGTTAAAGAATGGACTGTAGCTGCTAACAGGAACTCACTTGTTTTGAGGACATTCTATGACATTAAATGTAATAATAAAGGGATATAAAAAATATACCACATGCCCATAATTAATTCATTGAAAAAGTGTACTCATGAGCAAATCATTGCCGTATGTTAGGAATAAAACCACCCTGCTGTTGATTATTTTCCTGTAACAGCACATCATGTTTTATTCTTTTTAGGTGTACTTTAAAGATCCACTATGTAGGATTTACCCACCAGAATGCCCCTCCTTTACCCCTCCCTTTCCAAGTGTGTATCAGAGTGTATGGTGGCCGTCAAGTGCCCCTAGAGTTCTTCCACGCAACTACTTCCACGCACACTCCGTTGCTTTTTCTGTGCTCAATATTAACCAGCACCAGTAAACACTGATTCCTCTTCTTTCTTTTATGTTGTCCTTTTTTCTTTGTCATCCTTCTGGATTCATGCTGCCACTTATAAAAACACACAGCGCACAAGGTGCTCCCTATACGTTTATCCGTTTTGGGCTACTGTAGCGGCGCAACATAATGCCTCTGTAGAGGTGGACCCGCTCCTTATGTAGATATAAAAGTCTCATTTTAAGCTTATGGAAACACAATGATTCATAGTTACAAGCTACACTAATGAAAACATACTTATGAATACTAGATAATAGATACCCTCAAAATCCTACCCCCTTAAACAATGTATAATGAATGTGAACAATGCAGACTTTATACATATGACAACTTATCGCAACTTAAGCGAATTTAAATTGTAATTTATCACAACATTCAAATACTCATTCTTGAGTTATTGCACTACTATGAGAATCTGGGACAGACGCACAAACAGATGACCCGAAATAATAAGTATATTAAAGCATGGAGTACCATCCGTCGGCTCTAAAAAAAAAAGTACATTTCAGTAATATAGTAAGCTTAGTGTTATAGCGGCCTGCCAGATGATGACCTCAGCTTTAGTGTGCTGAGTAACAACATCACTGATGGGTACGTCTTTTATGTACTAAATTACAATTTAAATCTTTTTACTATGTTTTAAATGTCTTTTTTTTTTTATTAATACACATGAGATGCCATGATAACGAAATATACTTTAGTCTAAGTAAGCTTCAGTAAATAAAAAAAAAGCATTTACTGAAGTGTACTTATTAGGTCTATTTATAGCAAGTATGTAAAATGAAAAATATTTCATATTCCTTACGTACTTGAAGTATACGTTTTATGCCCTTGAGTATGATTTGTTTTTGGAAGGATGACCATAACAATTCATTGTGAACAAACTAAATGGTTTTTACACCAAGCAGTGCGGTGCAGGACTAAGGTCATTTATCCTAGCAGAAAACACTCTGTGTAATGGATTTCTTTTTTTCTTTTTTTTTTTTTGCAAAAATCAAGAAGCGTGTAGGTTTGAAACGTTTCTGTAGATTTGGCTAGCGGTCTCAGCCAGACTTGCCTTGGCTCTCTGAAGACTTTTCTTTTTCTTTTCTTCAGGATGAAATATTTATACCGAGTGTAGCACTGTTCACCACTACAGCTTCACTCAAAACAGATGGCTGTGGGGCTGCTCAAATCCTGAAAGGAGAGTTACACAAAAATTCAAGTAGGCCTACACATGTTTCCACTGATATCCCGCCAAAAAAGATATCATGCACAAGCTAAAATAGCACATTCGTAAACTGGATCTCTGAATAATAAAAGATTTGTTAGTTTCTAAGGGTCGTGTTTCCTTTCACCCGACCCATAGCAGAGTGTTGCTAAGAGAACGTGTGAATATGAAGGAAGGAAGCTTCTCTGACTTCCCACTGGAGTCTGCCCATCAGTGATAAATGGCTTTTCATGTTGACGTGGGAACGGTCAGCACAGCCCCGTGACATTCTTAGTCAGTCTAGATTTGCTAAGGGACTACCGTACACAGCTTAGTTCTTCGAGCTCATACCACTCCTAACATGCTTAGAGAAGCCCTTAGTGCACTCAGACAAGCGAGAGACAGCTTTGGCCCAGAAGGGATGCTTGCAAATTAGAATGTATGAAATACCATGGCGTACAGAAAACTATTTTTCATCACTGATTGCAAGCGGAGTTGAAAAGGTCAGCAGACACGGCGACGTCATACGCATGACTATATGACAGAAACACATAACAATGACACTGAAATTCCATAACCTGTTAGGCTAGTGCATGGGTTGGACCGGTCCATCTCACATGCTGCCCTTCTGTCCTGGTAGAACAGAAATACAGTTTTATAAGGGTGAGTTGGGACAAAAAAGGGGCTAATTGAATGTGCAGATGAAGCCGAGAGGACATTGTTCTCCCGGAGCAGCCTTCCATGCTTCATAAATCTCAAAATGACATTGACATTTTCCTCAGTGCTGAGGCTGGGTGATTAGTTTTCCTGCCTCCTGTACTCACACACACACACACGCACACACACACACACACACACACACACACACACACACACACACACACACACACACACA
>JAQMCW010000006.1:5443489-5471960 GCA_030068335.1 Chrysichthys cranchii
TATATATATTTGTTCAGCAAAAATTTCCACCGAAAACATGCTGAGATAAAGATTTGTTACATTAAAGCTATAAGAAACGGTTAACTGGCCTATGACAGGCTATGACAAGACAATTTTGCTTTCTTCATAGTGAAAAAAGCGTAAATAAGAAGCCATAGTTACTCACTGCATTAAGGTTCCCTGTGCAGGCACAGAAAAAATGTTAACACATAACTAGGGGACAACTGCTCTAATGTACTTGTCGCTGATTGGCCAAATAACAATACGGGTTCTCCAGGGTGATTTTTTCTTTTTTGACACGTTTCTCAACAGCTAATGAGCGCTTAAGGCACGGTAGTGACGCAGCTAAAACGGACCAATCGCTGGCGTCTTTGGGGGCGTGATTTCATGTTCCTGCGTATCCGCCCACCTCGGGCAGCTCCAGAGCGGAGGGGAGGATTAGCTATAAAGCGCCTGTGTGACTGGTTTAAAGGGCAGAGTTGTAAAAACTCCCAGGCAGTGGGGGAGTCAGGCTGCTTGTCAAGAAGCAAACGGGCCCATCAGAGAACGAAAACGCGAGAAAAAAAGCACCTGAAACACGCTGGAACTGGAATAACAATTTCTGCCAACGAAACAGCATTAGGTAGAGATCACCGCGGAAGCCCCTGACTACATCCGGAACCTACACCTGAGTCCTGCTCGCGCTCGCGCATGACTGTGAGTACCACCAGCTCTGTTTTACTGAGAATAACCAGCGAGAATGTTCCAGCATGTTCGACAGAGAGAGGGAGGGAGGGAGAGAGAGAGACAGACAGACAGACCTAGAAGTGTATGTGTCTCTTTTCTGTTGATGAAATCTTCCCAAAACAAGCTGTCCGTCGAGTACTTGTCCTAGACCCCAAGCTAGTTTTGCTAATGCGTAGCAACCGCACGAGCTGTACAGGTTTATGTAGTGTCAGATTAAGTGGCGGTGTGTTTGACTAGCTGGAAAGGGAGAGAGATTATCTCGTCTCCTCTCACGGCTTTGGCAGGTAGCTGGGTCTCTGCTAGTTCAATATTAGGCTCCTTCCTTGAAGCCTTTTAGCCACAGTGCTGACGCTGGAAACGAAAGTCAGTGTTTAGCTTGGAGGAGGATCATCGATTATTTAGCCTGTGTGTGTGTGTGTGTGTGTGTGTGTGTGTGTCGTCGATAATGAAGTTGATCCAGTCTGAGGGAAGTGTTTGACTTTGCTCCAGCTTCATGAACCACAACAACAACAAACCAGTCGCAAGAGGAGACAAAAACAGAAGAATGTGTGTGTGTGTGTGTGTGTGTGTGTGTGTGTATATATATATATGTATATGTATATGTATATGTATATGTGTGTGTGTTTGTGTATGTGTGTGTATGTATATATTTATACACACACGACGCTAAAATAATTTCAGACTATTTCTTAGCGAGAAAGGGAGACCAGCTGCAGCGGGTTATGAACACAATCCGTGCTGTTTCCATGAGAAGAATCGCGTACTGTACTAATTTGGTAAACCCTGGTGTGTTGTGCTACACCCCGTGCACTTCGCCATGTTATTGGCTGCTCTTGTGGAGAAAACATGATCGCTGGAGCTATTGCGCAATGTCCTCTCCAAAGTGTCGCATCGCTAAGAAATGCCCCCCAGATCACTGAAGGAGCAGTTTGGTTTAGGAGTGTCGTGTGTCAGGGACGCGTGTAGCCTCGCGTTTCTTGCCACTTGTGTGGAAACGGTAGTAAAATGATTGATTGTTGTATAAAGCTCACAGGATTTAGAAGTGCTTCTCTCTGACCATGCTTCCTAGGCTATAGTGAATGTCTAGCATTAAAGACCTAGTCTAATCCTCCTGACCAACATTATGAACCTTTTGTATTAGATGCTGGAGTTGAGTTTGGATTTAAATTTGAACATTGTTGCCTCTTTTTCCCCCCTCCTAAGGATAGAGAAGACTTCCCTGTGGAAAGAGAAATCTGTTCCCAGCAGCCATCCCAGTTGTTTGCCCAAACTGATCACTTACTGCCTAGGAGGTTTTTGAGCAGCTCTCGGAAGAACGAGCACTTGCGACTGTGAAGCAGCTATGCAGCTTGAAATCCAAGTAGCACTCAACTTCATCATATCCTATCTGTACAACAAACTCCCTCGTCGTCGGGTGAACATCTTTGGTGAAGAGCTCGAACGGCAGTTGAAGAAGAAATATGAAGGTCACTGGTACCCTGACAAGCCATACAAAGGGTCCGGATTCAGGTGTATACATGTTGGGGAGAAGGTCGACACGGTAGTGGAAGAAGCGGCCAAAGAGAGCGGGATTGACATCGAGGATGTCCGGAACAACTTGCCTCAGGACCTCAGCGTGTGGATCGACCCATTTGAGGTCTCCTATCAGATCGGGGAGAAGGGACCCATCAAGGTGCTCTACGTGGACGATAACGGTGAGAACGGGTCCGAGTTGGACAGGGAGATCAGAAACAGTTTTAACCCCGATGCTCAGGTCTTCATGCCAATCAGTGATCCTGTGGGCGTCTCCTCCGAGTCTAGCTCTCCGTCACCGCCCTTTGGCCAGTCGGCTTCTGTCAGCCCCTCATTCATGCCACGCTCCACACAACCTTTGACTTTCACCACAGCCACTTTCGCTGCCACCAAGTTTGGCTCCACCAAAATGAAGAACAGCAGCCGTGGAGGTAGCAAGGTGGCACGCACATCTCCCACCAACCTGGGCCTGAACGTGACCAGCCTGCTGAAGCATAAAGCCATTTCCAATTCCATGCATTCTCTGTACGGTCTTGGTCTTGGAGGGCAGCCGCAGCCGAAGGCCTCTGCGCTCTCTCCTAATGCCAAGGAGTTCGTTTTCCCCAACCTCCAGAGCCAGGGCAGCTCCACCACCGTGTTCAGCAACGAGAATCCACTCAGCCTCAGTCCTCTGCAGTACAACAATGCCTTTGACGTGTTTGCAGCCTACGGGAGCCTCAACGACAAGTCTCTCATGGATGGTCTAAACTTCAGCCTAAGCAACATGCAGTATTCTAACCAGCAATTCCAGCCAGTCATGGCTAACTAATGAATCCAGAATTTATTTATGAATTATTGTTGGCAAAAGGAAGGAGATAAAGTGACGCACAGTAACGATGGACATAAAGAACTGTGGAAGCAAAAAAAACAAAACAAACAAACCCCTATTAGTCACTGAAAAGAGCATGTGCCCAAGGGTGTTGTCTTTCTGTGCCCCCTTGAGTTTGTTTCTACTAAAAGTTTGTTGTAATGTGTCCAAGCTTGGTTACTTTCACATCGTTTTCATTTTTCCTATTTTTGCCAACAAAGCACAATTTTTTACTGTTTTAAAAAATATTCTAAAATATATATAAAAAAAATATATAGCTTCAAGTTCTGGCCTCCTACAGTATTTTCAAGTTGGTTAAGACTTGGCTGATTTTTAAGAAATTGGCACTAATGAAAATATATCTGGGGTTACTTGGTCTTTTTTTTCTAATTGTATAATTTAATTGAGTACAAAGTTTGTAAAGTATCAGAGTATATATATTGTTTCTATGACACGGTATTGCATTTATATCTTTTTACTACTCCAGTGATCTGTGATGGCTGCAGCAGCTTTATGTTATATTACATATATTTTTTGTTGTGGGTTTTTTTTTTTTTCTTTTTTTTTTTAAAATAAAATTATTGAGGAAATCCACCTTTTAAAATGGATCAAAAAAATTCTAAAGATTGTGTACAGGCTATACTTTAGTGTTGGAAATTCAGTGCAGAAATATTAGCTTTTTTTTTTTTTTGAAACACAAGAGTTGTATTTTCTGTTAAGAGTTGAGATTTTTGCTATATTAAGGACAATGTAATCATATATTAATTTTGTACCTACATTGTGCAATACTTGATAAAATACGGTATAACAAAGTATTTTGAGTCAGTGTCTTACACGTGAAGAGGGACTGAAATAGTTTATATTAAGTTTGTATTAAAATGCTTAAAAATATATGCTTGTCTTTATTTTTTTCATATTTGCACCCTGGCCTTTTTCAATAAAAGCAACTTTAGTCAAAAAAATATGCTCTCCGCATGATTCATTTGCTCTCATTTTTTCTTTAGTAATCAGAGTGTTTTTTTCCAGAAGTGTCTCATGGCCTAAAGACCATGATAGAAACTACTGTTTTTATCTTGATTCATCTGGATGCATTTATTCAGTGAATCCAGTCAAAATGTACAGATGTCCAGTTAAAGGTTAAGGATCTTGCTCGAAGGCTTACAGTGTGCCTTTGCCAGTCCTGGATCTTGAGTGTACAACCTCCTGGTCACTTGAGCGAAGCCTCATCCAGCGTGCTGCTTAGTGGTACGTGGAAGCTGTTCTCAGGGCTGCTTTTCTGTTATGTTCAACCTTCTTTATCCTCTGTTTCCCCAACAAGAAAGGGATCAATAGTCCATTCAAGGCATGAACTATTGATTTGATTTGATTTTTTCTTAAATTACTAATAGCCGCACGTCATATGTCAGGTTATTAGATATTAGTCACTTGGAAACTTCTGGAACAGAGTTAGCTGTGTGTGTTCGCATAGCAAACCATTCGGTTCAAGGCAAAAATATTTGATTTTTTTTTTTTTGTTCTTGAAACAACCGACTGTACTGCTAATTATAGATTTGTGTAAAATGGATTGTGTTTGGACCATGGAACCTAAGGAATCAGCCAGTAGTATGATGAGCTCATGAGTGTTTATTTTGTTCTTCTGGGTTACATCAGTGCTGGACATTTAGCACCTGGGGGTTAAGAGCATTCCCGACAGTCCAGTGTCAAATCATGTACCTTCGTGCTTTTGGTTCAGATGACTTTCACAAGGGAAAGTGGCAACAGGCTGAATTCTGTTCAGTTTGTATTTTTCTTATTACTTTAAATAAAAACAAAATCGAATTAGAAATGCGTGTGGGTTCTTTGTGCCTGAATCCTTGTTATTCAATATAGGCTTATAACATAATTTAGAGGCAGTGGATTTTAATTTGTGAGCTGTAAATATCAGCATGTGGGCCCAATACAGCTTGCACATTTATTAAACTTTTCATGGCTTAACTTGGATTGATTAATCACATGTGAAGTCCTTTGTGAGGGTTTTTTTTTTTTCGCTGCACATGTACAGCTCTGCCGTGTTGAAACCGCCGTAGGTCTGAAGGAGCTTGTTACTGTTGTGGACATACCAACCTTGCTATTAATCTTGAAATGTGTGCTTTGTTTCCACAGCTGAGTGTAAGCCCCTCTTGTGCGAGCTGAGATTAGAGCGTGCACAAAGCCTCCTTGTTTATTTTCAACACTTCGCTTTAAAAGCTAGGTGATCATTAGAAACCTGGATGCAATCATATTCCAAAATGTTTGCTCGTCTGTGATGTTGCATAATGTCCCTGGCTTTTTCCTAATCCTTGGAAATGAAAAGTGACTCACATCATAATTAATGAGCATATTCGACAAAGCATGCCCTGGTTTCGATCACAGGTGACTATACGTAGTATGACACAAAAGCTGGTTCACTATGAACCATCCAACGCAATGCTAAGCTATGAGAGAAATTTCAAGCTGCAAAACATAGAGTTGTGAGTTTACAAGCCTATCACGTATCTTATAAACTGGTGGCTCGATGGGTATTGAAATGATTTCCTGAGTATTAAGATCTCATCTGTTTTCTGTTTGGCTGGTAGAATCTCACGAGCGCACATATACATAGGTTATTTTCAGTTATTACAGACATGATGTCTTCATTATCACATTCCATAAAATAATATGCATCAATGCAAAATATTTAAACGTAATAAATTCAGGCTTGGGTAAGGTCTGATGGTTTGGTTTGTACAGATGTCTGCACATTAGCCAGCACTGGTATTGAAAATCATTGGCTATGAGACCAAAAGGCCACTTTAGACATGTTTAGACTTGTCCAGGAAATGCTGAGATATAGCATTTAAACAGGCAGTGACATCTAGCTTCAGTTTTCTCAGTGACGTGACCTTTCTGAGGAATGAGGTGTGGTGAAACATTACAGTTTGGGACGTTCATTGTCCTTCCAAAAAAAAAAAATGCATGGCATGCAGATAGATGTTGAAAATCAGGTTTGTCGTAGTCAATAGCTATGTATAGGCCATGTGGATGTACTTGCCTTACGTTTAGTGTTTTGTAAGCGTTTCAAGTGTTGTGAGAAACATGACAAGGCTAGGGTTAGTTGTCATGTGACTTTTTTACGCCAACACTTCATCAGTGTTTTTACAGAATGCGGTACTGCTAGTTTCTAATTTCTACTTGTAAGTCATTATGTGGCTTCTAAATATAACACAATCTTTCATAGAACAACAACTAATTATGTGATCATAAGGAACTCCAATACTTCCCACACTGTAGAAGCAGAAGATGTCCTATGAAGGAGACTTATGGAACACCAGCTCTGAAAAAAAAAAAGCCCCCTTTTTCTTGTTCACCCCATCGTCATTCGCAGCACACAGTACACAATGGCAGAGCCCACAATGGCTGAGTGATTCTGTTGCAACAAAACCCACTGCACAATGAATAATTTGTCACTGAGGAGGACTTGAGCACAAGCAGATGCAGTATTGATGGATTTTGCTTGCCGTACCCGTGCCTCCCTCTCGCAGCGTATGGATGGCAGCGGAGACTACTCCTCTCCTAGCGGTCCCTGAAGTATTTGATGTTCCTGGCCCTGTGTAATTTAATCTCAGCTGGCTCCCTGTACTCTTGCCCATAAACCTTTGCTCTTATAAAAGGAAGCTGCAACACAATTTCTCCTCTAATCTAGCCACTTCTGTTCAACAGAGATAAGAGTGGCCATGCAAGGGTTTTCTGGAACCGAACTGTTATGCCTGTGTAACGCATGGGTAGCCTTGGCTCAGGGAACATAACTTCGGTCAGGTTCTTGATTTCATTAGGATTAAACTAACCCTTTTAATCAGAATATGTCTTCAAATGCCTTCTTACAGTATGATTATTTTGCTCATCTTTGGTAACTGGTTGGAGATCAACCCCTAACAAAAGGGCTGTTTTGACAACGCCTACGTCTTCACGCTCTTCGGGAATTCTTATAAGGAAACACCCTTTGTGTGTCAACGCTAAAGAATTTCTCACTGATTAAAAGGAATCCCTGTCCGACGTCTGATGACGTGAAGGAAACCAACTGTCAGTTTAATGCTGTATGTTTTAAAATCCATCATCTTATGACTTACTGTTGACATGTTTTTTTTCCCCCTTCAAATTTACCATTAGCCTTACACTTCCACCTTGTTACTAAGAGGTTCCAGCAAGCAGACAACTGGCTATGCATCTTCAATGTCAGATTAGAGTCCACAGAGGTAGGAAAATCAGTGCAGCACTCAGAGGAACTCTGCTCAACCTAAATTATTCAGCATAGATGAAACTAAAAGGCTCACTGATGTGTTACATGACTTTCAGTAAAGGTCAAGGTAAGATGGAAAAATCAATGACTTTTCCCTACTCTGTGAGCCTCAGTAGGAATATAGATCAACTCTGGCATGGGTGATGATAGAAGAACGAGGGCCAAACTCTCAGGTAATATCTCTGAAGCTTCGGATCTGTCAGTGTGCTGCTGTACTGAGGACTGAACGGTCTTTTATTCTTTCAGATATACAATACAACAGCATATTATAAAATTCTGCCCTTCAATGCAAAACACATTTAAATGAGTCACAGGCAGTTTCTTATATACAGTAACTACAGTCATTACATGTTTTTTTTTTTAATGCAATGCCACCTCAGAACATTTATTTATAATGTTTGTAATGATTGGATTTATATCTAACATTTTTACATGTATAATCTTTGCCTATTTACTGTACATAAATACTGTAAATGAGACAGAATGAACAAGACTGAACAAGAATATGAGTAAGAATAGAAAAATCAGACCATATGCCTAAGGAATTTATTAATGTTGTATCTTTTGGAATGGTTTCCATTTAAAATGCAAAATACAAAGTGCAAACTAAGGGTGGCACGGTGGTGTAGTGGTTAGCACTGTTACCTCACAGGAAGAAGGTTCTGGGTTGAAATCTGTCGGCTGACTGTGGGTCTTTCTGTACAGAGTTTGCGTTTTCTCCCTGCGCCTGCATGGGTTTCCTTCAAGTGTTCTGGCTTCCTCCCTCAGCCCAAAGGCACGCAGATTAGGTTATCTGGCTACGTTAAATTGCCCGTAAGTGCAAATGCTTGTTTGGATCTGTGTTAGCCCTGTGATAGATTGGTGACTTCTCCAGGTTGTATCCTATTCCTCATCCAAAGGCTGCTGGGATTGACTCCAGCTTCCCTGACGGATAAGTAGTTTGGATAATGGATGGAAGTCTAAAATAAAAATCTGAGTTATGTTGACATTTTGTTATATAACTGCTGAAATGCTATTTGTATTAAACTCATTGTTTTAAATGACTACTCATACTTTTTCATACAAAGGGTTTCTTCTAATTCTACTGGCTTTTACTATATATTATACAATAACAGAGAAAAAGGTTGCATTCTTGAAGCACACAAGATCATTATCAGCAAAATAAATGCACTGCACAATACACAGAGACATTGCAATCCTGCACTGAATCTATTAGTACATCTCTAAAATGTCTCTGTACCACTGTAGATTATTAGTGGCTTCAATCTCAAGCATGCCTTCGAAAATCACTTCCTTGCAAAAAACAAACAAACAAAAAAACCCCAAAAAACAATTTGTCACGTAACTCCAGGAACATTTCACTTACTCATATCCGTGTCATTCAAAATTATATTTTAGATTCTTCAAAGTAAGCTTTACTTCAGCTTGGTGTATGCTTGGACTTCTCTGAGGAGTCACCTGGGAGAGATTTCCACGTGCTCAGCACTTCATGTCTGCTTTCTAAATGAAACATCTTGAAACGACAAATTATTTCTTTCATATTTAAAATTCTTACATGAGCATATATTGAAATAACAACCCTTTCTCACATATTTGCTTAGTTCTACAGATTGCACAACAATGGGGTGTTTAGACAAAATGGAGATCCAATAATCTCCTCCATGTGAGCCATCCATCACAAGAACAGACCACAGTCTGCAACATTTTTGCGTTTTCCATCATAACACCCTTCTTCAGACATACTGTACATTAACATACTACCAGTGATGTTATCATTAGTAATCTGGGCGTCATTTAGCGGATATACATGCTCATTAAAAGCCATTAGGTGGTGCAATGAACATCACAGACAAGACACTACTACAAGAGTTTTGTGTTTAGATATAGCCCTAGTTATGAGAAGCTTCCCAGACATACAGATGGTTCAGAGAACACTTCATTTAATCTCACACAGACAAGTGTTTGCTTACTCCTATAGTCATTACACGAGCAAGAGAATAGAAAGAATAGAAATATAAAGGATAAATACTTGAATGCCTGAATTTACTACTATTGCAAATATAACCACACGGTGTCTTATCTTATGTTATTAATGTTTTTATGGTGGCAATTTGAGAGCTTTGCATGCCTCCAGTTTGTCAGGTAATGACCATTACACACACACACACACACACACACACACACACACACACACACACACACACACACCAATTTGTTAAAGTTCAAAGATCCAGTGCTGTTTGGCAAAATCCCCAAATCTTTCATCCGGCAAGCTTTCCAAGTAACTTGTTGCCATGGATGCAGTGTTTTTACAGATTTTAGAGATATGATAATGTCAAAATTTATTCATAATCCACAATCCTTCAACTTTCATTAATAAACAATTTCCTTGCCTTTTTCTCATTCTTTGTTCCTTTTGAAGCCATATTCAGCTTTAAAAAAAAAAAAAAAAAAAAAAGATATTTGGCAATCTAATTTTTCTCCAAATCACCTGATTTACCATTATAAAAGTATTTATTTCTCATGTTCCTTATATTTATACTCCAGTCAACAGTCATTTAGATACTGTTTGAGTGTAAGGGGTTTTTGTACCTTTATGAAAAAATGAAGATGACAAAAAAACTGATTTTCTACCAACAGGACATTTTGTGTGTTAGGTTTCACTGTGTGTTCCTTCATGACCACAACATAAATACTAAAATAATGCATTCCTGCATTTTAAGAGTAGCAAATATGTTCTTTTGGTTTAAAAGTTTCCATATTCTTTCCTGAAGTTTGTGTTTGCCTCCAGCCTTTTGTGTCTTCTCTGAATAGTTTTTCTATCCCCTCAGTTATAGTACTGGCCCCCTATAGCCCCCCTCCCACATATCTTTCCTGACATGTCTTCTTTAGGTCTACAAATAATTTCTTCAAACTAGGGCTAGAGAGGGTCACTTAACCATCACTTCCTGCAAATATTGTTTGTTTTGTATATATATTTTAAACTATAAAAGAAAAGAAAATATCCCATGTGTTCCCCCAAAGATTAACCTGGGAACTATGGCTCTAGCAAAATAAATCAAGTTGATTTACAATGATAAACTGATGACAGCTGTGGTATAGGCTAGATGTTTGTTAGAGGCATTTTTGAAGCAAAAACATGAGGTATTGAAATTACTGTTTGCCTTTATATTTGTTAGTTAATTATTCTGGAATATTTTTGTGTGTTTTAAAGACTTAAAAGACCTTGAAATCTGGAAATGTGTTTGTGCAGGGTGTTGATAGTGTGAAAACTATTATTCTGTGTCCATGATTTATTGTTGTTTTGACAGAAAGGAACGTATCACAAATCCTTAAGTTGAAGCCAAAAAACAATGAGAAAAAAAAAATCCTCAAAGCTTAAAAGATTTAAATTATTATGTTCTTTTGTGGAATCCTATTAACTTGTAGTAGTAATAACTACTCGCGTATTGTGTGTATACTAGTGCAATACTTGCTGTGATCAGTTTTTAAAGCCTGGGAATGTTATGGTGAATAAACTCCCGAGTGGAGCCCAAAACAAGATCCTTTAGTAAGTATGTGTATGTATGTGTGTGTCTCTGTGTGTGTGTGTCTCTGCTGGATGTCTCCCCCGTGGCTGGAATGAGAAACACTTGTGTTTTGGGTCGGGTGTTTTTCCTGTACTGCTCCGTGTCCCAGGGTGTGTGAGAAAGCTGGCTGAGTACCTGGCAGCGACTCAAGCAGGATGAATTACAGGCTAAGCTGCACTATTCAACACCCTCTTTTTTCCTGTTTGGGTCATGACTGCTCGGCTTCATCATGGGATCGACGAACACCGGCCGTAACCACCGCTGCAGCGTGGCACAATACATGCACAGTCTAACTGGTGATTAGGCAGTCAAGAGGAGGCGGCTTATTCGTATGAATTGCACATAAGTTGGTGCGCTGGAAACAGCTCTGCAAAGCCCCTGTGCAGAATTGTTACAGTATTATATACCTTCCCTTAACTACACAGCCAGAGAGAGGTGCCTTAGCATTTTGTGGGACAAGAAAATAAATTAAGTGTGGAAATATGGGGCAGCTGCTTATGTTTGATAAGGGCCTGGGAATTTCATAACATAGTTTTATAAAAGTCTATAGTCTATAATACACTGGAGAGAGTATTTAAAAATTTTTTTTACTAAAGAACCATAGAATTCAATGAGCTTTTAGATTATAGATTTGATAAACACATCATAATACACCAACATTATCTGAGATATGGGATATGTTATTTCTATGATAAGCTCTTTCTTTAAAGAAGACGATCAACACTGATGCAGACTTTGGGCACAATCCAAGGCTCAGTTTTATAGCGTTATAGTAACTCTGCCAAAAGATATCTGAAATATTTAAATTGCTGGGATTACATCTTGAAGGAATTATTTGGATTTATAAAACGTAATTTTTTTCTTCAGAATGCAGAGCAACAAAACCTGTCTAATATTTTGAATTTACAGGCAAGTCTGAAACATAGAATTTAAGCAAAACCCAACTTATAGGTGGTCTTCTAAAGGTGGTTTGCTAGAGTGAGTGCCAATGAGCTACAGACCTCACCTCAATGCTCTGACCAAAGATTGTCGTGTCCAATTACAGAAACTAATTCTCAATCTAATCCCTCTCAAGCTGTTAGTAAAGGATGAATCTGAAAGACAGGAGAGCGAGAGCCTAAAAAGCCGGACATGATTTAAAGCCAAGATGGACGTATTCAGTATCCGGCTTGTTGAGTGAAATTTACAACTCAAACAAGTGTTTTTATAATCTGTGTGCTCTGAACAGACTGTCAATATATGAATGCTGTCCAACCTGTAATGAGAGACATGAAGATAGTTGGGATTTTTCTGCTGTACATGCAGGAACAAAACATCTGACCAAACTAACAATGTTTGATACTTATCTTTCAGATTGAGAACAAGTACATGTTTTTTGGTACTTGTTAGTAATAATTCTGACATTAATACCAAAAATGAGTAACCCACTTAGGATTAAGCAATCATGGAAAATTTTATTTAGCTCTGTTTATATTGCTGAACTCTGCCACTAGCAATGAACTCCTTGTGCTGAGTTTAATGTTTACTATGTTATGCCTTTTAAACAGTATCTTTTACAGACAGCATGTGGGTCTACAGAGTTGTATTAGCCACTATAGTCATCAAAATTGGCAGAGTAGGGTAACCATACATCTTCGTCTCCCAGACACATCCTCTTTTTTGGGACCTAAAAAATGCGTCTGAGGCAGGATTTTTAATCGCCAAAAATGTCTGGGATTCGGCTTTTGCTTTCATTTGCTCTTCTGTTTGCAGGTGTCTGTCTGCCCCATGCCACCATCCTGACCCCGCTGTCCTCTTTTTTGAGAACCATAATATGGTCATCGTCCCGCCTCTCGCCCGATGTCAGCTGGGATTGGCGCCAGCTTCCCCCCGTGACCCTGAACAGGATTAAGCGACAGAAGACGAATAAACGAAAACGAATATGGTCATCTTAATATAGGTAGCATGCTTGTCTCGGTGCATCATGCTTACAGAACTGAACTGCTTGCAAGTGCAACAGTTTTAATATATCAGAGAATACTTTGTGTATTCCCAGTTCATGGCTTCTTTATAACTCTATGTATGCTCAGGTCGGCCACCTTACCACTCTCTATAAAAGATACAGTTTAAAGACCACGAAATGTCTTCTCAGATTCACAGACCTTGGTCATTTTGTGTTGTTTGTTCATTAGTGCGACGACATATTCTAGGTTCACGTCTCATTGTACTGTGAGAGCATTTTTATGAGTATGTATTGATGCATTCTTAGTTCAAGACATAATCCCACAGTTATACTGAAAAATCATTAACATATTTCTACCTTGTAGCTCATTAGGACAGGCATTAAACTGTGTGATCAGATTTCAATGCATCATGGCTTATTCTGATTCGCTGCAGAAGTCTCTTCAGTTTCATTTCTACAGACTAATTACAAAGCAAAATTCTGGTGGATTTAAAGTGTGACAGTGTCAAACCAGGACTGTGCACTTGACTGAATCTTTTGCTTATCCACAGCTGTGCACAGTCCCTGCACATAAACGATGGAGGTAAACACACTGGAAGCAGGCAGTGGGCTGTTCTGTAAAGGCTGATGCCCTAAGACAGAGGGCGTGGGGGTGAAGAGAGAGGAAGGGCTGTTTTCAGCTGTAAACTGAATCAATAAACAATCAGCAGGCTGGCTTTTTAGAGAGAGTTTTTTAAAGATGTGCATCAGCTTGAAATAACTTTCAGTTCCAGTGAGAAAGTGCAGTGAAATGTACTCATTAAACTTAGAAACACAAGCCTCTTAATTATGAACAGGGGGCAGATCCTGTATGCATTTAAAACAGAATTATATGTTTTTAGTAGCCTAATTGTTATGGGTTTGTGGGACGTTTGTGTAATAATCTGATTATTTGTTGGGAGATGGAGCATGGGAGATAGATTTTAATGAGCTGGATGCATAATGAGAGACCCAAAACACCAGCAAACAATAACACCATTAAAATCCCAACCTGACACCATTTCAGAGCATACTCTGGAATGCGTGGGTGGAGTGGACAGTGGCCGTAGGAGTTGGGTTTCTTACTTCAGTGCTGATAGTAACCAGAGAGGTGGAGCAAGATGGAATGTTCCACTCAACCCTTTATACCTTAAAGTAGCCTGAGCACCTGACCAGGTCTCAGAGCAACCAAAGCTGTTTCACTGGCTGTTTGATCATAGAACAAAGTACCACATATGGAATATTTCTCAAAATATACAGATAACCAAAATGTTGGCACCCTTCAAGGGTACAGACTTGCATAAGTCAATTAACTAAAAATATATTGTGGCAGCGGGGGCATGGCCGAGCGCCGCCGTGTGGCAGGGGAGTGAAGCCGGGGAAGGCGAGTGACTAGTGATCACACCTGGACATGTATAACAAGCTGCCTATTTATGCCCTGCAGTAAGTGGTGCAGGGGAGACTCCACTGAGGAGAGACTGTGTCGATGTCGGCGTGTGTCTGGCGTCTAGCTGAAAAGCAAAATAAAGTTCTTCATTGTTTCTCAGTTCGCCTGTCCACATCTCAATTTCCCCCACCCACACCTGAGTTCTTCACAGTGGTGCTGAAGTCCAGGAGAAACTGCAGAGCACCCACCCCATGGAGTCCTCCCCATTCTCTGAGATTGTCCACACTCTTTCCGTGACCTACCAGACCCAGCACCAGGAGCTGCTCAAACTCCGAAAGGAGCAGGAGTAGCACTTCCAAGTGTTGCTGCAGGGTCAGGAGAAAGACCGGGCTGCATTCTGGAACTTGCTCGAGTTAGTGGGCTCGTCCAGAGGGGTGGCAGCGTCAGGACCCCAAGTCACCCTAACCAAGATGGGACCGCAGGACGACCCTGAGGCATTCACGGCAGAGCTATGGGGGTGGCCGGCTGAGCAACATATTGCTTGTCTGCTGCTGCTCCTGTCTGGAGAGGCCCAGCTCGTGGCCCAGCAGCTGCCTTCTGCCAACCACCTGGGCTACAAGTAGCTGACACGAGCCATCCTGCAGCATGTTGGCTGGAACCTGAAGCAGCATTACCAGCGCTTCTGTGCACTGAACCTGGAGGAAGTCAGCCGGCCATTTGCGTTCGCTTAGCAACTCCGGGATGCCTGTCAACGGTGGTTGGTGGCAGAGGAACATGATGTCGAGGAAATCCTTGACCAGGTCACACTGGAACATTTTGTTCATCGGCTCCCACCAGGGACAGCGAACTGGGTTCAGTGTCACTGCCTGATATCGCTGGAGTGAGCCTTTGAGCTGACGGAGGACCATCTGGCGGCGGTGTCCAGGACAGGCGAAAGCCATTTTTTCCCGTGTCTCTCTCTGTCCCCCCCCAGTTCGTATCCCTGTTCCAGCCCCATGGAGGCAGGGAGTAATTCCCCTCAGCCTGCCTCATGAACCCACTCTTCATGTTTCACCCCCTGTCTTTGTGCCATCTGTGTCTTCTCCCCCCAGGTGTTGGACACTCCAGCCGCCAGGAGCGGAGGGTAAGCCTGGGCCAGTTTGCTGGCAGTACAGGGAGACAAGGCACCTCCGGAGTCGGTGCAACACCGTGGAGGTCGGGGTGGTGATCTGAATCCCCGTCATTCCCGCAGCTGCCCCCGATCGGGCTGGAGCGTATCGCATACCAGTGAGTATCCAAGAGGATACATATCTCACCTTGGTGGATTCAGGTTGTGGACAGACCTCCATCCAACAAGGCGTAATGCAAGGCGGGGCATCGGGAAACAAACGCATGGTGAAGGTGTTATGTGTACACGGGGATGTTCACGAATATCCGTTTGTGCCGGTCAACAATGTAGGGGCGAAATGTATAGTGTTGAGGCAGCGGTTAGCCCACACCTCACCCACCTGATTGTTTTGGGGACTGATTGGCCGGTTTGAATGGTTGTTAAAGAGCCTGGTAGTGGGTGGGTCCTGCAAAAATACATCACTGTGGAAGCCCCATCTGATATGCACTGTGGAAGTGGTCTCAGCACAATCCACATCAGCGTCGCGTCCCAATGACATGGAGGGGGAGGAGCCACTGGCTCCTCTCCCTCTGGAAACTCCCTTGGAGGAATTCCCCCTGGAGCAGGCGTGGGACGAAAGTCTAAGACATGTATTTGACCAACTGAGAGTATGAGAGTAATCGATGGTCAAAATCTCCAGTTGGGTGCCAGAGATTCCTACCTGTACTTCGCCGTCATTAGAGTGTCTATATTGAGTAATGCAGGATGCTCAAACAGGTGAACAGGTCACCCAGTTGCTAATCCCGAAGAGCCGCCGGGAACTCGTCTTCCAGGTGACTCATTACAATCCGATGGCAGGGCATCTCGGTCAAAATAAAACACTAGTCTGTCTCATGACCCGATTCTAGTGGCCAGGTATTCGTGGCGATATCTGCGACTCCATGGGCTCCCTTGCAGCCCCTCCCACTAATAGAGACCCCCTTCGAGAGAATTGGGATGGATCTCATCAGGCCATTAGATAGGTCCATGTGGGGGTATCACTTTATTTTAGTCCTAGTAGACTACGCAACACGATACCCCCAAGCAGTGCCATTATGTAACAACTCCGCACACAGTGATGCCGAGGCGCTCTTCAAAATTATCTCCCAGGTTGGGATTCCAAAAGAAATCCTGACCGACCAGGGCACCACATTTATGTGGATTAAATCGATCCGCACCAGTGTATATCACCTACAAACTGATGGCCTGGTCGAATGGTTTAATCAAACCCTTAAAAATCTAATTCATAAGTTTGTAGGGGAGGACACATGAAATTGGGATCGGTGGCTTGAGCCCCTTTTATTTGCAGTTCGAGAGGTCCCACAAGTCTCCACGGGATTCTCTTCATTTGAATTATTGTATGGGCAAAAGCGACACGGTGTCCTAGACGTCATGCAGGAAAATTGGAAGGAGGGACCTTCTTCTAGCAAAAGTGAAATTCAATGTGTTCTGGACCTGCGCGCAAAACTCCACACCCTCACATGACTAACAAAGGAGAATTTTACGGCAGGCCCAGGAACGGCAAGCCCAGCTGTACAACAGGGGTACGCGCCTTAGGGAGTTCACAACAGGAAATAAAGTCCTCATTTTGCTGCCCACCTCACACTTGAAATTGCTCACCAAATGGCAAGGACCCTTCGAGGTCACACGGCGAGTCGGGGAGTTCGACTACGAGGTGAAGCATACAGATAGGGGTGGGGCATGTCAAATATGCCATCTCAACCTCTAGGCTCTCAAACGCTGGGCTGAGGAAATGCCTGTGGCATTAGTGACAGTAGTTCAAGAGAGGGTGGAGCTGGGATCAGAGGTGTGTTTAAAATCAATTTCCCATCACTCCCTGATCCCCTGTGGAGACCACCTCTCGCTGTTGCAACTCACAGAGATTGCTCAATTGCAAAGAGATTTCTCAGACATGTTCTTGCCCCTCCCTCTCCCACCTCATAGAGTACCATATTGAGACCCCCCTGGGTATATTGAACGCGCCCATATCGTCTCCCCAAGCACAAGAAAAATGTAGTTCGGGAGGAGCTCAAGACTATGCTCCTAAATTTGATGCCTACATGATGCCCCGCATTGACGAGTTGCTTGATCAGTTAGGTGCCACTTGGTTTTATTCGACACTGGATTTGACTAAGGGTTTTGGCAGATCCCCTTGACTTCATTTTCTCATGAAAAGACAGCTTTTCCCACTCCATTTGGGTTACACCAATTTGTCCCCCCTCCGTTTAGTTTATTCGGGGGCCCCTGCGATGTTCCAGCAGCTCATGGATAAAGTCCTCTGCCCTCACGGCTTACCTAGATGACATAATCATCTATAGTAATGACTGGTTGCGGCACCTTAAACACCTGAGGGCGGTCCTTGAGTCACTGAGACGCATGGGGCTCATGGCTAACCCGCGGAAGTCTGCAATTGGGCGAGTGGAAGTATGGTATCTGGGTTTCCTCTTGGGTCACTGGCAAGTGCATCCTCAAATTGACAAGACTGCAGCAGTTGCAGCCTGCCCGAGGCCCAAGACCAAAAAGGGGGTGCGACAGTTCCTGGGGCTGGCTGGCTATTATCGCAGGCTTGTGCCTAACTTTTCGATCATCACCAGCCCGCTGACTGACCTCACTAAAAAGGGAACCCCAGATCCAGTCCAGTGGACGGAACGCTGCCAACAGACTTTTACTCAGGTGAAGGCTGCACTGTGCGGCGGGGCTACTTTTACACCCCTGACTTTTCTCTCACTTTTGTGTTACAGACGGATGCTTCGGACAGAGGGCTGGGAGCCATTTTGTCCCAGGAGGTCGAGGGGGAGGACCGCCCAGTGCTGTACATCAGTCGTAAGCTCTAGATGCGTGAGAGCAGGTACAGCACCATTGAGAAGGAGTGTCTGGCCATCAAGTGGGCGGTCCTCACTCTTCGCTATTACCTTCTGGGACGCACTTTCACCCTCTGTTCAGAACCATGCCCCACTCCAGTGGCTCCACCGCATGAAGGATGTCAACACGTGGATCACTCATTGGTATCTGGCGCTTCAGCCCTTTAAGTTCGAGGTGGTCCACAGGCCAGGGTTGCAGATGGTCGTGGCAGACTTTCTCTCCCATCCGGGGGGGGTGGCTGCAGGCCGGACGGCTCCCCAGCCTTCCCAGGCGGTGGGGGTATGTGGCAGCGGGGGCGTGGCTGAGCGCTGCCTTGAGGCGGGGGAGTGAAGTCAGGGAAGGTGAGTGACCAGTGATCACACCTGGAGATGTTTATCAAGCTGTCTATTTATGCCCTGCAGTGAGCGGCGTGGGGGAGACTGTGTCGATGTCTGTGTGTGTCTGGCGTCTAGCTGCAAAGAAAAATAAAGTTGTTAATTGTTTCCCAGTTCGCCTGTCCACATCTCAGTTTCCCCCACCCACAACTGAGTTCTTCACATATATAAAGAGATAAATATCTGAAAGTGTAAACAGGGCCTTAATTAAAAGAAAATGTCCAAAAGTCTAGAACATAATCATAATCCAAGCCTCATGAAAGCATCTCAAAATGCAGCTTGTGTTAAAAAAATTGACAATCATCAGATGACACCAAAATTGACCTTTTTGACAATGAACTCCATTGGCATGTTTAATGAAAAAGGGGACTACATACAATGAAAAGCACCTGATTCACATTGCAGAATATGATGATCACCCTAGCTTTGGGTTTGATTTGGAACATTGTGAAAATTGATGGCATTATGAATTCTGTAGCAGGATATTTTAATCCAAAACCTATTTGCCTCTTCCAGGAGGTTAAGAACTAAACAAGATAATGATCCAAAATATGCATTCAAATCAACAAAGAAATGGTTGCAAGTACAAAAAGATCTGTACTTTTCAATGACTAGATCAGTCTCTAGAGTTGAACGTTAATAAAAACTGAAGCAGCAGCCCAAATGCACAAACTTAAGATTACAATGAAATGCTTTTCATCAAAAGCTGGTCCAAGAGCGCTACAGAATTCTGTAACCTCATTAGACATTACAGGAAGACACACAATCCTGTTAGATATGGCTTCACCAAATATTACCTAATTTAAATTGCAAAGTTAATTTCAAAGTCAAGTTGTCGTCATGTCCTATGAAGAAACATTTCCTGATGGGAGTGGTCTGTTCTGGTGGCTTTTGGCATCCCAATACCCTATATGGCCAAAAGTATGTGGACACATGACCACCATCTATTCATGTGCTTTTTTTAAACATCCTTTCCCCCCCTTTGCTGTTATAATAACCGCCACTCTTCTGGGAAGGCTTTCCACTAGATTTTGGAGCGTGGCTGTGGGGATTTGTGCTCATTCAGCCTTAAGAGCATAAGTGAGGTCAGGTACTCTCTCACACGAAGAGGCCTGGAGTGCATTCGGTGCTCCAATTCATCACAAATGTGTTCAGTGGGGTTTTGTGCAGGACACTAAAGTTCTTCCAGTCCAGCCTTTTCAAACTATGTCTTTATGGACATCATGTTTTGCACAGGGCTGTTGTCATGCAAATGTTAAAGCTCCAGCATACAAAGGCATTCTATACAGTTGTGTGCTTTCAACTTTGTAATGATAGTTCAGGGGAAAACCTATATATGGGTGTGATTATCAGGTGTCCACAAATTTTTGGCCATATAGTGTATATAGCTCCTTTTTATGAAGGCTACCAATAATTCTGGGGTGGCCTGTAGGTCATATATGAAATGATATTTAGTTATGAATATCCTGCTGGAATGTTCTGTGTATCAGACAGTCACTTATTTACTTCTCTTAAGTGTTCTTTGCTCTTTCACATGACTACATGGATTATATAGAGTGTGTACAACTAAACTGCTGTAGTAAATTGCCATTTAAATATTAAATAGAAATTGCAAAACCATTTGGCATGTTGTCATACTGTCATATATTCAGAGATCGTACAGTAAATAATCTACAAAGGAATATAATTTGGTCATGTGAACAGTGAGTTCTGGTGTGTGTGTGTGTGTGTGTGTGTGTGTGTGTGTGTGTGTGTGTGTGTGTGTGTGCGTGTGTGTGTGTTTCTCAAGGGAGGAATAGACAAGGAGCTCTTGAGTCCTTTACTTGTCCTGGTATATTATTATACATTCTGCATTGCTGATTATGTCTTGGCAAACAAAAATGAATACTTTACCCTTTTTTTTGCTCCTTCTTCAGTTTTCAATCTACTGAGCCTCTCATCTACTTTCTGTCTGGCTTTTTTCTCCCTCAGTCTATCAGTGCAAGACTTAATTTCAGCAGTAATGTTCACAGCTCTGTGATTAATTAAACCAGGTTGCTCTGTAATAAAGAGGTGTTCCACTAACCCCAGCTTGTTTTCCCAGGGAGAGGCCGAGCTAAGCCAAGACAGCATACTAAACAGAGCAGTGTACTTCTTTCGGGTAACAGGAGCGGTGCAGCGTTGAATAAAAACAGGGCATTAACTGTAACTGCAGTCAAACTTGAGAGGCCAGGAAATGAAATGAGTAGTAGAAGCGCAGACCTGGATTACAGCCTAGTACACACGGTTCTCTTAGCGATTCAGGTTTATGATTTAAATGTTAAACTTTAATACATAATGACAGTGAGTGAGTCGTGTCTGAATTTGAAATGCACAGTGGAAACTATAAAACGGCATTTTTCTTTTCCCTAATACTGAATAATAATCCACATTTATTATATCTTTAACAATGCATGTGCGTGCTCAGGCCAAATGGGAAACCCTCCGAACCAGAAAAGAGCTTGAACAGCTTCAGCAAAGCACAGCTGTGTCAATATGTAGCAAGAAGACTACACTGTACACTACATTGAAAAGATGTATAATGTTATTGGTAATGGTGTAAGTGCCCCCTAAAAAGATTTGTCAAAGCCGTGTGTATGTGTATATGACGATGGAAGATGGTGGTGTTTGAGTGCTGAGAGGAGACAGAAGAAGATTATGAGAAGTGATTCTATTTCTCAGATCTAGAATAAGAGCCCTCCATCTTGTCCCAGATTATTTTAAGATATATCCCCCCCACCCCCACCCCTTTTCTCTCATACCCTGAGTGTGCTCTCTTCTGTGCTCACAGTCATGGCCTTATGTTGTGCCTGCTGGAGTTTCACATGAAGGATCTCGCATGAGTCAGGAACCAGATCTGTACTGGCACCAAAATACAGTATTGCACTTCCGAGTTAAGAAAGATTGCACAAAAGATATGAAGAAAGGTCACAGGAATAAATTACCGTCAATTATGATCATAAAGATTTCTTCAACAGCAACTGCTTGTTGAAATAGTCCAGTTTCTACAAGTAATCCAGTTTCTTCAAGTAATTTTCCTGCTTCTACTTTACACACAGACAGATCATTTAAAGTCCTCCACACATCCATGCCCTACAAACCTATGCAGATTTTTTTTTTTTGCTTGGCTGAACAGAAATAAAAAAAGAAAGTTCAGTGCAAATGGTATATGTCTTCTAGATCATCCTGTAACTTGTGCCTCAGGCCGCTGTGTCTAAACCTGAGCCAGACTTTATTAATATGTGAAAAAGAGTTTGGTAGATGCTTCATGATGCTCAGTATTGTAGGCACGATGGTGGAGCAACTACTTTACATGAATGACTTTTTAATATTCAAAACTGTATTATTATGATTAACATTAATATATGATAGCTTAATCGCTGTAAATAGATTATCCATACCCTAACACACCCTGTTGTTAGTAACTAATTCAGATTTCCTTAATACTGTGTCCTGTGTTAGTTGGAATAGCACTACAGCAGAATTTACAACATTTATTAAGATTCTACCAACACGTATGTGTAGTAGGGATTCATGAAGTACCTTTGTTACCTGTATCTCTTCTTATTTTCTGTGCTTGCAGTATGCCTTTTCACAGACACATCTCCAAGGGCCTAAACATGGAAAGAGCTACATCACAAACACATCACAGACTATTTATAAAGACAACTATTACCCCAGGGACCTGGCATGCCTTCAGCGACCCTTTCCTACAAAACACCCATAGCCCTTGTGTGCTTCTTTGAGTGCTTGTTTGTGTGTATTAACAAAGGTTTGACAGAAATGGATCTGCTCTATCATGAGGACATACGAGGGGAAAAAAGAAGCCTGGCTTGCCACTGCTTGTATATATTAATGCTATTATCAGAATAACAAGAGCAAAATGGTGCTGGACTGATACTGCTTATTTAATTGTGAGGTTAGTGTATTAGACACATTAATCTGGTGATGTCTTATAAAAGGTATAAAATGTTAAATGAAAAATAAATTTCAAGTTGAATTTGATCTACACTAATTTACATACAACATTCGCTAAACAGCAGGCTGATCGACAGGTTTATACATCGCAAGCAAGCAGACCTTTTTTTTTTTTTTGGAAGGAAAGCAATAGTAATTACCTAGTGCCAGAAAGAATTGTGTAGAAACGAAGAAAACAATAGGTTGTTGTGCAGAATTGACCTTTTTTTCCCCCCCTGACAGCTAGACAGATTCATTTCCAAATAACCTATAATTATTACTGGATTTAATTCACCATAAATAATCTAAACTCAAAAGCATGAGATAATATTCAAATCAAGTCTATTTGCATATATAGAAGAATTAAAGAGCTAAGGTTCATACAGTGCAAAAAAAAAATTTTAAGGCCAAGAACTGACAGTAAAAGAGAGAAGGAAGACGTTTCTGCCCCTCGTGACCAGGACTGAAGCTCTGCACTTCCATCTAAGGGCCGCAAGCCTCAGTTAATTCAAACACATCAGCTCAGTGAGAGGAGGATAGCTTTAATGTAATAAACCCAACTCTTTATTGTCATAAAGTTTTGGCATTTATAATGTGTGCTCAGTTGACATTTCTGTATGGCTGAAAGCAAGGAGAGTTAGTGTTTTATCATGACAGCAAAGGACAAGAACAAATTAACCATGATAATGACATTTGCGGCGACAATATTTAAAAAAGGAGAAAAAAAAACTTCTGATGATGAACAGGATTAATATCATAATGTTAATAATACATTAATCTCCTTCTGCCAAGTAACATGGAACAAATTGGGCCAAGCAACTCAGAAACTAATCTGTTCTCTGAACACACACACACACACACACACACACGCACACACACACACACACACACACACACACACACACACACTAATAAGCTAAGCCTTGCATTTCCATACTCCTCCCACCAGTTTGTGTAAGTGAACGACTCTCGGGTCAGAATAAGGTTGTGGGCCTTCATGTCAGGGTTAAATAACCCACCTCCCGTCCTCTCTTTTGTCCAAGCTTTGTAAATCCCTAACCCCAGGATGCATTACTGGGATTGCTTTATGTAATATCTGCCTGCACTGGGTGATAATGCCCATAAAGCATGGCCTGTAATGGAGCGGCTTTGAGTTCAGCCGGAATCCAATCTAAATGCAAAAACGGCTATTAATCATATGGCCTCCTGTAAGCACACACTGAGTAACCAGACACATGGACATGCATCAACATGCATACACACACATAAATACATTCAATAGTGAAGGAGCTTGTTTGAAGGAGAAATATATAGTTTATATATGCTCACGTACTACATGCTGTATAGGGCAATAAACATGGATCAATAAACAGGAACCACCAAAAAGCAATGTGATTTACAGTTAAAAAAAAAAAAAAAAGTATGCTACAAAGAGCTTCTGTCCTACTTTAGCTATTTTTGATTGATCTAGCAGAATGTTGTTCCCTAAAATATGCTAGAGCACAAAATGTATTTACGGCCAAAATTTATTTACTGAGTGGCTTTAAATGAAATTAATTCTGCTTACTTGAGCCAAAAATGGAAGGGTGGTCTCAGGATTTTGCAGATTTCTTTATCTGAAATCCAACTGAGCATCTCCACAGCCACGCACTCTCACATGAGCAAGGGGATTGGGTGCCTTTCAGAGTGTCCCACTGATGTCAGCACTTTATATGTCACTGCACAAAGCCATGATGCCATATAGGTATTTGCTCAGCATGTAGTAAAACATGTTCAAACATTTCCAAATAAAGAAATAAAACACTATGTCCAAACGACTTCTGTTCAGCCTCATCTTAAACAAGAACAAAACAACTTAGTGTTTCCATTTCTATTGTCAGGACAGGTAAGCCGAGCCCGCACTGCTGAAGTGCAACCCAGTTACCTTAATATTAAAGAGGCTTTGGCGTGTTACCCTGCCACCCCTGCCACCTGAGCTGACTGCTCTATTTTCTGCAGCCTCATAGACACAGGCTGTAGTACGTTCTACTGAATAAACATTGGCTAAGATAGATAATCTGGGGGCAGGGAGCTTTATCTTCTAAGCTTGGTTAACAACACAATCTCGGGTCTGCTTTTATTCTAGAAGTGTGCTGAGGCAGCAGGCAGCACTACTGCACTCTGAAAGAAAACCCCATGACGTGTGAAGGTCAGTGGCTCGCTCACTCTGTGTAATTATCCATCTTTTCTCCACCTGAGACCTGTTGCCCTCAGGCCAGGTGCCAGTCATCCAGCCATGTGACCTGCCTTAAGAAGTGATAGTGAGCTAGACCCAGAGTAGGAAGCCTGAGTGTGTGTGTGCGTGTTGGAACAGGCACAGAGATCATAAGAGGGACCAATTATCTCCACGGTAATAGAAATCTACTTTTATTTTCTGATAACACTGGAAGAAAACTGCTGTTTGAAGGACAAAAGATTTCCTTTTGGAACACAGGTAATGGTTTACATTATGTCTAAGCCTTATTTAGCTACAGTACTACACCACTCAATGGGAAAACCCCCACAAAAATAGAAAAACGAGTGTGTGCCTGGCTTTATGGGTTAATCTGGGAAGTCTGGATCAGGAAAAGACCTGGCTAACCCTGTAAGACAATGTGTTAAGTGTCTTAAGTTGATTACCCAACCTATCACTATCAGTTAATTACACTTAATTCCCACCTCTCCCTCCCTTCTGGCTCTGCACTGTGATAATGGGCTACTTCAGGATTGGATGGGAGAGAACCTCTAGATCCTTTTCAAGGTTAGAGAGAATTTACAAAGTGTAGTTCCTTGCCTGGGAGCCTGGTACTCTCCGTATCTGATAAGAACACACACACTCATGCAGTGGGCATTTACACAGACAATCACAAAGTTCAGAGATACTGCAGAGGCATGTGACCTACAAGTATGAAATACCACTGCCAAAACTGATCTAATTACATTTTAGTATGATGATTACTACTATTTATCACATTATTTGTAAGCAATATTTATTAGGAATATTTGATTTGCCTGTCTACGTAAAATCTTGTTTTAAATATCTCTTATAAATTTAGGTCTGTTAGGAAAGGCTGATGAACATTTAGTAACAAATCTATACCCAGGGCTTAGCGATAAGGAGTCTACTCTCTGGAGGATGTCACATGACCCCTTTGATATGGCAGGCAAAGTGCACTAATGCCCTCCTATCTGTACAGTTTGACTTTAATCAGATAGTTATATTACCGAGACTGTTATTGATTAAGCTAAAGTGCATATCGATCCCACACAGTGTGTTTACCTGTTAATAACTTGCCAATAATTAGGAGCTGAAGATGATAAATACTGATTATAAACTTCTTCTAGACATATACACAATGCACCATCACTTGTCAATAAAGTAGGATCCTACAAAGGTACATGTTTGTCTTTTTAGTAGTCTTTGTATCTTAGGAAAGTCAAATTACTGTGTCCATATAATCTCTGGAGTATCTGCAGGGCCAGTCCATGGGTGACATTCTTGAACGAGGACCTCAGACGTACAGTGCTGGATTGTTGCTATAGTTGAATGCCCACTAAGAAATTTGATTATTGACCATATAACAGTCTAAAGAAAGGACACAAGTATGTATTGTATGTCTGAAAATTATGGTGTAATGCACCCTGACATGAAGCAAGGTAAAAAGAGTTACTTTTATGTTATTTAGTTATTCCTTTTCATCTAACTGCATATTTTCATATAGAATACTCACATGACATTCAAAAGAATTTTATTCCTTTTATACCGCAGTATTTAATTATCCAACAATTGAAACTGTTTATTTAGTAAAGAATAAAAAGATACTTTAATACGTTTGTAGTTGTTATGAAACCTTTATCATTTATCATTCCTGTTATCACTTACGTACCACAAAAACTTGTTGAGATTGCTCTGCACTGTCACCATGTTCACAGCAGAATCAAGGACCTCATCCTGAGTTATTACTATAACTTTAGGTTAAGAGTCACTGCTGGGCATCACATCAGATTGGCTTGAAAAGGGCATCATAGCAGGCTACACCTGAATGCATAACCAGGCTACAGTATGAATGCAGAGACCCCCTGACTAAGTCTGGAGTCTGGCAGCACTTGATGTAACCTCAGTTCCAGGTAGCAAGTGCAGCCTTCAAAGCCTGGAGAAGCTCAACATCTGGGCAAGGATGAGTTTTAGCCAACAAAATCATGATCTCTAGTGCTCAAGAGGAGGATAGTAGTGGGCAAGTACAAGTTCTCAATCACCAGAGCCACTATCCTGTCCATCACAGAGCAGCCAGCCGTCGGTATTTTAATAGAACGTATTTGACTGCAGCCTTAGGGACACTGTTTACAACAAGAAAACCTGCAAAGAACTCAGAACCTGGCTCACCAAAGTAGACAAGTCAGGCTTGCCAGGGAATTTCAAGACAAAGTTTCAAGTGCTATTTACCAGCACTCAGTTCTACCTCAAATCTTGTGGCCATTAGTATTGTATGATGTACCAATCATGATAGTAGAATCTTTGGAAAGAAAGAAGAGCAGCTACTTTAGAAGGTGGCTAGGACTACCATGCACCCTTAGCAATGCTACTAAGGCACTAGCAGCATTTTACAGCTTCCAATCAGTGGCCTCACTGAAGGGACATAGACAAGGGAAGTTGTGGAGTACAGAGAATCCAGGGACCCTAAAGTGGCAACCGCAGGCTTTTAGATTCAAACAGGCACGAAGTGGAATATAGGCAGATCTCTGGTGGCAGAGTCACAACTGAGGCTTTAGGCACTGGTGGTCTGAAGGATGAGCAGTCTTTGGCTACTTCCCACCAACCAGAGTCAATAACAGCCAGAGTAAGAAGCAACAAAACCTCAATGAGGAGGAAGTAAAGGCGTGGAGGAAGATCAAGTAAGAAGGATGGTGGGGATGGGACAGCAAGGAGCATAGACAAGATGGGAATGTGTGCTGCAATGTAATATTTCATGGTCCAAGATCTGGCAAGCTGACTACCATCAGATTAGGTTCCTGGTCCAAGCTGTCTATGATGTCCTTCCCAGTCCAGCGAACCGCCATGTCTGGAGTAAAAGTGAAATTTCAGAATGCCCTCTTTGCTCCAGAAGAGGCAACTGGAGCAACTACTAAGCAGCTACTCAAAAGCTCTGGGAGAAAGGTGCTATTATCGATGACATGACCAGGTACCAGGCAATTACTGACAGTCTCCATAAACAAATCTAAGGGCTATCAGCCAAAGAAAATCACATTCCTAAGAGCTGGGGAAAAACCCTGCCCACACCGTGGATTAAAGACTGACTAACTGCCAATGATTGGTACATGAAAGTAGATCTCAGCAAGCAGTTAAAGCTCCCAGCCCAGATAACACCATCATGGCTGATCATTGTTTCTAACTCCAACAAGCAATTGATCATACTGGAGTTAACAGTGCCCTGGGAAGAGCATATGGTCGAAGTCAACAAGAGGAAGCACACTACATTTAAATTGTTGGGCATCACAGGGACAGTGTGCAGAGACAGCCATCAAATCAGCTACTGAAGCCACCAAGTGGCATGTTTATCATGGTGTAACATCTCCCCTTCTTTTCAAAACAGTTTGATGACATCTGGGCATCGAGGTTATGAGTTTCTGGAGTTTTGGTGTTGGAATTTGGTCCCATTTTTGCCTGATATAGATTTCCAGCTACTGAAGAGTTTGTGGTCGTCTTTGACGTATTTTTCATTTAATGATGCACAAAATGGTCTCTGTAGGTGAAAGATCTGGACTGCAGGCAGCCAATTCAGCACCCGGACTGTTGTAATGACTGCAGTATGTGGTTTTGCAT
>JAQMCW010000006.1:5479700-5495723 GCA_030068335.1 Chrysichthys cranchii
GAGAGAGAGAGAGAGAGAGAGAGAGAGAGAGAGAGAGAGAGAGAGAGAGAGAGAGAGGCAGGTGTGTAAAAAAACTAACCACAGGCCACTTACTATCCTGCATGTGAACATAATAGGGTAAAGTAGCATGCTACCATAAGGAAATGTGTTAGGGTTTGTATTTGAAGTATTCACAAGTCAGCCATGGTGTCAAACCACAGACCATAGGTTAATAAATTAAAAACGCCGATTACCATTCTGACATATTTATACTACACCAGGATTTGGCTTTGGACAGAACTTAAATAAACTATATAGTGGCAGGTCTTGGTGATGAAACTAACCAAGCAATAAAACTCTATATCAGCTCCTTACAAATGCTGTATACTGCTTCACGCACTTCACTGCTACTGATAATATGTAATATTTTCAAGTAAGGCCCTAAAACTATTTGACTAATGAGTATTAAAATATGTTGCTCTATAGAGGATCGTTCATCCATCAATCACTTTCATCCTGATCAGGATTGCAGTGAAACCTATTTACCTTATGTATTAATCAACTTGTATTGAAAATGAAAAAATGCCAATGTTGAGATTTTGATAAAGAGAAGTGCATGTATGTATGATTGATGCAGGTAAATTAATGGATCTGGCAACATCTACTGTTGTTTGCTTTCAACATGTGAGTTCTTTGAGTGGTTCTTTTACAGCTGATCCCAGGTCAGGTTTTCCCATAATGCATCAATGATTGCTTGAGGTGATTAGGCCTTCTGCAAATCAGAACAAACCGACCCTCTCTCTATCTAAATATATCCTGTCTGGATTGCGAAAATTGGTGAAAGGTCAGAATGGTCGTATGTTTTGTACTTTGTTTTGGAACAGTTTTATTGTACATTACACAAAGAGCAAATTGATCGAACAAATGCAATAATTGCAATGATTACTAATGTGAAAGCTGTTCCCCGGAGGAGCCATCGGTTCTCTTGGACGCACTCTATTTTTGACTGTGGCAAGAGTGTGAGTGATGTCCCTGAAATAAACACGCACGCACGCACACACACACACACACACACACACACACACACACACACACACACACACAGTTGTACTTTGTTGACGTCAAGCTCATAAAGATAGAAAATAAATAGGTTTGCAACTTCACCAAAGAGAACACCAGCTCCACCCAGTGGTAAAACATTAGTTAAAAATAATGAGAGGTTTCTTTTCCTACTGCTGCTTTATTCCCATTTCTGCATGGAGTCGATGTGGAAAGATTGGGTGAGAGGTGGGATACACCCTGGACAGGTCACCAGTCTATCACACGGTGAACACAGAGAGACAAACAGCCATTTACACCTAAGGGCAATTTAGAGTAGCCAGTAAGACTAATCCTTGTGTCTTTAAAATGTAGGAGGAAACCAGAGCACCAGGAAGAAAACCACACATGCACAGAGAGAACATATAAACTCAGACAGGCAGGCCTGGGTTGCACGACCTTTCAGTGAGGCAACAGTGCTAACCACTGCACCACCCCATAGCAATAATAATAATAATAATAATAATAATAATAATAATAATAATAATAATGATAATAAATGAATGAATAAATAAATAACTAAATAAATCGTTGTCATCATCATCATCATCATCATCATCATAATATGCTGTATTTCTGAATGATAAAGCTCTATGGTTATATGACAGAACACATGACATGCACATTTACCCTCGGTATTTTACCATGTAAATCAAAATCTATTCTATTTTTGTGCTTGTTGTTACAAGGTTTAAGGCACATGACTCTGATGTTAGTCTAAATAGTCCAGGTTTTATCATTTTAGAGTTTATCATTGCTTCCTAATCAGGTCCACTGAGGTGTTCAGTTTAAATGCTCAAACTAGAAGACATTATTTTCTAGTATGTCATTATTTCTGTAAATTGAAAATCAGCCATCCACCATATAATTATGCAGGTCTTGGAAAGACTGTGATTTCTGAAATGAAACCTTAGTAAGTGAAGACGCCATAGTGGCAGAGACACTGCTTGGGCAATGCTGACACCTAGTGAGTCAAATACACCGATTTTTCTTTTGAATAGCTGTACTTCACGGCTTTTTTTTTAAATCTGCTTATTAAATTGTTTTAAAAGCAGCATAGAAACATGACCTAATGTACAGATGTTTCTGTAACCCCTAAATGCAACTGCAATGATCAGGTTTGAGATTAAATTACACTGAAATTGTATTAGGTTCCAATGAAATGAGGACAAGCACAAGAGGATGTGAGTCAGTTAAAATTCTTGAAATATGCATGAAGTGATTTCTTACTGGTCTCTATGATGTCCCAAGAAAATCCTTTGCTAGGCAGAGAAAAGAAATCAGTTTTACCACAAAAACTCAAGTGTATGTTTAGGATCAGGACAGCTTCATGCTAACAGCATTAAAGATAAAACGAAAGCAGTTGAATTGATGCTTTACTGCAATCTCTAGAAAATATTCGATTTATAAGCAACCAATAATAAGTATATAATATGTTTACATTTACTTTAGAAATTGATACAAAAATAACATAAGTGCATGTCCTGCCTGCGGTCCAGTCCAATCTGAAACACAGACATCTTGGGAAAGGTTTGAGGATGTGCTGCAGGTTTATTAGACAACAATCCAGTTCATAATCCAAAAGTAAAAGTTGAGCATGAAAAATGAATGGGCAAGAGCTAAAGTGTGGTCAAAAAATGAGGCAAGGGTCAATCACCAGGTATAAGGCTCAGAATTGTTTTACGTCTTGAAGAGTTGGCAAGACTTCACAATAACTCTTGGTTTGTGATTGTTTTTATTTACATTGTAAACAGGAAAGACTTTTGAGGTAGTTTAGTAGTCAGCAGAGGGGGACCTCTGGGGGTGGGGAGGTGTTATGACCCAAGCCATATTATGCTGCACATAATAAACTGTAGTGAAAAATATTTACTGTTGGTATAATATTAAAATTGGTGTCTACACTTTTATTCCAGGCATTAATAGAAAATATCAAACGAATTCAATAATTTGCCTTTCAAATCAGAACACAAAATATGCTACATATATTTTTTTTAAAGTTTAAATTAATCGACCTTACATAGCCTACTGAAAGAAAATATTCAGGAGTTCAGAGTTCACCTAGGTATAGGTGAAGTGATGCAAAAGTCACTGCTACCAAAACAGGGTTGCATGTCGTTTACATGCAGCATTCTTTCCCTTTCAGTTGGACTGTCTTTTCTGCCTAGTGAATTTTATTCACACCTAGTGAATTTTTTTCACATTTGCGAATTTTATTCACATTTGTTCTGACTACAACTTCAGCTGAAAACGCAAACCTTTTTTTTAGATATCTCTTGTATTGTTTTAGCAAGGGATCAAAAACCATAAACAGCCATGGCTAAACCGCTGAGGTGCTATTGTGAGATTAGGAGACAGATTTTAAGTGATATACTCTTAGGTCTGGCCATGCCTCCCAGGCTCAACCAATCAGTGTTCGTCTGAAGGTTAGTTGATGCAGTGCACCGTGGATACGCACAGCATGGTCAGTCTTTTGTTCAGAATGTTTGTCAGGCCATCGATGGGCCCCTGTGCGCCATGCATACCCACAAACCTTTCTGTGTAGCAATGCAAATACCTTTAATGTAGAGTAACTAACCCTTAGGAGGATAAAAAACCTTACATCTAGAATAATTAAGGATTGATGTCAATTAATGTTGAGGATTGAGCATTCTTAGATAGCTAAGGAACTTCAATTCTTGAGGAGCCCTTTTTAATTAAGAGTGTACTCAGCATTGTTGCATATAATATTTTCTTTTAATTATTTACAGAACGATGCATAATCCATCACTTTTAGTTCTGGAAGATAGTTAAGCAGTTGTACCATCAGTGTTCCTCCTGAGAGACCAATGAACACTTCATCATTCATAGTAGATCACTAATTTATGTAACTGTTGAAGATTTAGGGATATTTTCCCCCCAACATCTGAATGTTCTAGTTGAAGTGATGTGTTTTTCCCCCCTTTGTGTCCCTTACTACAACTGGATCATCAACAAACCCATGAATGATTTTTACATCAAACCGTCGAAAAACAAAAAACCTCTTAATGATCTTGCATTCATTTATGATAATGTTCATTTTAATATTACACAGAATTTTCTTGCTCATTTTCTCACTCAGAGCACAAAGGCTTTATCATTCTATGTTAAAGAAAGTCATGCTTGCTGTGGACTCCCTGTGTCCTCTGGTGTCTGTGTGGGCTAAATGGGAGGAACAGAAATTGGTGGACAGGAACTGCCAAGCTTAATCCTTAGAACAAGGTTTACATAACCTTACATGCACTCGGCAGATCACAAGAGAAGTACTTCTGGATCCCATAAAGCAGAGCTGGCAAGGCTCACAGACGGCTATAAATTTAATTTTATGATGCCAGCAGGATTTGTTGGTATAATGAATCATTTCAGCTTAACGATATTGGAGAGTTTCAAGTAGAATAGGAAGCAAACATGTTGAACTTAGTTGGATGACGGTATTCCCCAGTCCGTTTAACTCTACAGCGTTGTACTGACCAAGTGGCCCTCATTTTTTCCAGTTACTTACTAGGAATTAGGAGGTTTGTTTACTCCCAATATTGCACAGCATGCAATAGATAAAGGCATTCCTTTTACCTTTCCTTCTACCTAGAATTCATCAGCTAAAAGAATGAAGATCTCACTCTGCCATGTTTTCCCATTTCTGCCACTCCTTGCTGTAAGGTCACAGATTTGCTTTCCACCACCTGCAGTAGCTGTTTTTTGAAGCCCACCCTTGAGAACTATACAGAAACCAGCTGGGGGGATGTTCAATCACCCAAATGTTCAAACCTCATATCAAAACATGCTTCATTTTCCAAACTCCCCTTATTTAAGCCTCCCCTGCATGACCATCCTGTTGGGATGTATGTGTGGTGATCTCATGGAATTAAGCACGCCAACTAACGATACTCAAACTATCATGATAGTCAAAACGTAAGCAAAGTCAAGTGGTCATTATTTTGTAATTTCTTTAGGCATGAAGCCATTTTCAAGGATCATTTTGAGATTTATTTGATTTAAATGTACTTTCGAGTGCAATGTGTTTTGAGTATATTTGAGAGAGATTGTGGTACTAGGATGTCTTACATGCCCACCAGTCTGGCTTTGGACATGGATACACATCCTTTACACATCAGTGTACTGGGATCGTAGAATCACTCGAAAATATTTCATTGTAAGCATGCTGTGTAATACATTGTGTCAGAAATGACAAGACTAGTCAAACAATAAGAATTATTTATTTATTCAGTGACATTTTGACATCTTTACAAATATGATTCCAAATTATAAAAAATATATGGACGGCTTACAGGAAATGATAATGTTAAGTGAGAACAAAATACATTAAAATAAATAAAGGAAAACAAAGTCACTTCAAGATTGTCCTTGCTAAAATATCTACCTGTACATCAAAAGTTTATCATAACAGAAATGTGAGCAGGCTCGAATACAGATATATCTGTTTTAACAAGCTTTAAAACAACCTTAAAACTTCAGAGTAAATATAATACAACTTATCCATGTGCTTTCTACAGTATATTACAACAGGTTTCTTGAGACGTGCCATTAACCTCCAGTAATAAAGTACCAGAGTATCGGACAAGAACTTAATCATCAGATCACTTGAATAAATCACCTTGAATTTAAAAAAATAGGTATGACATTTCTTTTGAGGCAAGGGTACGGTCTGTGCTGGGATTTGACCTACCAGATGGGTCTGATTAATGCTTCCTATGCCTACAAATGTGTTCTTTCACTTTAACCTAAGAGGCATTTTAGCAGGTTTCCTATGAAGACGTTGAAAGTTGACACTGTCTCATGGGTGAACAGCTGTGTCTCATACTGTATATACAACCTTGTCAAAGCAAACATCTTAACTGGCCTGGAATTTTGTGAATGTTAGACAACTCACTACTAATGTACAAGAGTACTGTATACAATAAACAAAGAAAAAAGGAAAGAAAAATTAAATCAACAGTACAGTACATTAAGTACACGTACGAAAAGGAAGAGGATTTAAAACCAGAAGTAAAAAAAAAAATGTGATAGTGGAACTTTTGACAGTTTCTCCATCATTTACTTTGCATAGTTCTTACATTGATAAGTGTCATTGGTCAGTTGAGTTTTCAAAAGGATAACAGTCAACTTGGGCTAAGAGCACTGCCCTATTCCCTGAACTCTTTCAGAATTTCACACGTGTTTTTATTGATCACCTCGCGCAGCCGGCGGAGTCGTCGCACATTTAACTGGCTGACGAAGCTGTCTGGCTGGAGCACGGCCATTCCGTTGTGCACATCACCCATGATGATGATCTGACTGTCCGAGGCAGTGACGTTGGGACATGGGCAGCTCCAGTCCATGTTCTGCAATGTCACCTCCAAGGGTTCATTCTGCATGAACTTTAGCCCCATCTTCTCGTCCTTGAGTATCTCATCCACATTGATCTGCGCCCGGCCTGAGCCTTCCTCTTCTGTCAGCTCGGTCATGCGACCCAATATCACAAAGTCACTCTTGCAAAAGCTGGACACCATCTTGTGTTGCGATTTGCATGGCTTGCAGCGGTGGTTCTTTGGATATGGGCACAAGTCCTCACATGCCTCTTTGGTTTCAAAATTGTTGTCATTGCCTCCACAACCACCATAGATGAAGGGCTGGCACTGATTGAGGGTGCTGCTGTAGGCCCAGCGTGGCTTGTAGAATTTACAGGGGCCCTGCAGGCTGGGAAGACCACATGGAGCAGGCAGTTCAGCCTGGCAGGAAAGCATGCAGGAGTTAAAGCTGTCAAAATGGTTCTGGTTCTGCCTGCAGTTACCATAGGTGAATATGAAGCAGCTGTTCCTCTTGCTGTCATAGTACCAACTCAGCTTCGCTACGCCGCAGTCACCGGTGTCTGGCTCCTTAATGCACTCCTCAGCAGGGAAAGAAGACAGGTTCTTTGGCTTCTCTTCCTCAACTGGGTCTCTCTGTATCACAGAGAGTGGGAAATGGGCATGGATTGAGCCACCTGAGTTTGTGGCTGTGCAGGTGTAGATACCTACATCTTCTAGCTGGGCGCTGTAGATCACAAGCTGTCCAATATTAGTGACAACCACATTTCCCAGCACATGATTAGGTTTCATAACAATGTTCTCTTTTCCCTCCAATTGCTTCTCCCAAGTGAGCTCAGGTTTTGGCCAGCCAGTCACTTCACACAGGAAGCTGGCTGTATCACCTACAAACACAGACTGTTCCACTGGGCTCCCGGTTATGACTGGGGGCTGCACATTTAGTGGGGTGGTAAGCAGAAGGGTGGTTGTTGGGAGAGCAGTGGTTCCTGGAGCTAGAGGGCTAGTGTTAGCAGGGTGGGATCTGCAGGTCACTACAGACAGGGAGATGCCTTTAGAGCAGGCTTCAGCATCCATGTAGCACTTGTTGTAGTAGGTCATCCCATCAGAAGCACAGGTGAAATGCGGCTCCTTTTCACAGCGATCTCTGCACTTGCATGTGGGTTGCCCATTCCAGATGTGGCACTCGGAGCCTTGCTGAGTGCACAGGAACTTGTCACAGGTTGCTTCTTTCGGTATGCCATCCACTCCCTTCTTTACTGCCGTATCCACATAACGGGCTGCCACACAGCTCCTGCTCCCACAGACATTCGAGCAGCACTTTTCAAATGTCTCACATTCCTAAACAGAGAGCATAACCAGACATTGAGGGTTTTTTTATTATTCACTTTTGCCAAGTTTTTTGGTTTATGTTATTGTATTTATCCCCTTATTATTATTATTATTATTATTATTATTATTATTATTATTATTATTATTATTATTATTATGTTCAGTGAATGCACTTCCAGAATTTATTTCGCAATAACTGTATTGTATTACATTTATGCATTTATTAGTTAATCAGTACACTTGTCTTCAGTACTGGTCAGGATTGTGATGGATGGAGCCTATCCTGAAGACAAGGCAGGAATACACCCCTATGGTGTATCCAGGTCACTGTAAGCATACACATTCACACTTGGGGGCAATTTAGAATAGCTAATGTACCCATCATCATTCCATTTATTCCTTAAGTATATTCATATTCATATAAAAAACATGTAGATGTAGAACCCTGTGTGGGAACTCTTCTGTAGTGCTATGAGTGATTCCTTATTACAGAGAGGTCCAGAAAGCTCTCTTGAAGCATATATATACATATATAATTTTTTTTTCTTCTTTTCTTATTATTACTATTTTTTCAGCTGAATGTGTCTGCAGTTTGGATCTGTTTGTAGCCTCGAGGCTATATTTGTCAGTGCATTGTTTGAGAACTCTGATAAACAGGTTCCTCGGTGGTTCTTAGGATGGTTGATGGTTCTCAGGGTCTCTGAATGGATCCTTTGCTGAAAGGGAAGCCCTTGGTTGCAAGCTTCTCCAATGTACCAGTGAAGATGTTGCATTAAGAATGAAGAGGCGCTCACCTGGTCGGACTCGCACTCCCGGGTGCAGGTGCTCATAGCGTCCACCCACAGGTTGGGGTTCACGTCGTTAGGACAGAGACCGGCGTGCGTGTACGCAGCTTTGTGCACAGCCATGCCTCTCACGCGGAACATCACCAACTCAGCGGCCAAAAACAACCATATCCAGCAACGCATGGTTTTATGAGAGCTAGTTATTCTCGGTGAATGTAGAGCTGGGATTTCTGTGATCTCTCCCCGCGTTTAGTTTAAAAAAAAAAAAAAGGAATAATAATTTTAAAAAAAAATTTTTTTTAAAAATACGCCGGCACGTTCAGTGGTGCCAGATAGGCTCTCCCTGTGAAAGCCCGGCTGAACGCAGGAGGACCTGAGCGCTTGCAGTCTGTAGAGCCCCTGTTCAGGTCCCTGTATTTCTACCCTGTTGGAATAGCGACTTGAACAGGCTATTTATTTGTCCTGATCACAGGATCTCTCCGGTACGCGCACATGACAGTTATGAATTGCCCTGAAGTTTATTATAGAGGCGTGAAAAAACATCTGTCTGAAAGTTGGGGTTGGTACTTGGGATACCTGCCTGCGTGAGAAACGCCTGGAGCCCGTGTTAACCCTTCAGAGGGAAACCTGATATCTGTCAAACTCATGCGCCTTCTACAGCTAGTGTGTCCAGAACACTGCTCTCCTAACTGTTCAGGTTCACTTCAAATAAGTGATTTTTGGTTTCATAGCTCTAGTATGGGACTGTTCGGTTATATTGATTAGATGAGTGTCTCGGTGGGTGTGAGGGGGGAAAAAGAAAGGAAGAAATAAAATAAAAAAGTAAAGTGAATGCCTATAACTGTGTTTACAGCACAAGGACACAGTATTAGGGGAGAGCGGGGTATGTTGAAACACTATCAGTCGCTCCATTCAGTAACGCAACTCACTCTGAGCATGCATGTTAGCATCATCTGTCTGTCTGTCTGTCTGTCTGTCTGTCTGTCTGTCTGTGAAAAAACTGCAACTGTTTAGTTGTCATCTTCTGGAAAATATTTTCAACAACAACAATACTATTACTACTACTACTACTACTACTACTACTACTACTACTACTACTAATAATAATAATAATAATAATAATAACAATAATAACAATAATAACAATAATAGTAATTATATTTTCACCACTTTTTCCCCCAATTTGGTCATTGCCAGTTTCCATCCATGCACGTCTTTATTACGTACGCAATACGAAAACCCCAACATCAACATCAGAGCCACAAAAGGAACTCCTCCAAAGAAAACACTCCTGTGGTAAGTCCCATGCCACTTATACGAGTGCCACCCATGATATTGAAAGTACAGATTCATTGTTCAGAACAACCTATTGTCCTTACAGCCCTGATCGATTCAGGTTTGGCAGGCAACTTCATAGACCACGACACAGCTATTTTACACAGCATTCCCCTGTCCCGGCTTAACACCGTAGTAAGACTCAACGCCATAGATGGCAGACCGATCGGAGACAGAGAAATCTCCTGGTGTACCCAGCCCATCAAGCTCATGGTCAGTTCTCTCTATTCTGAAACTATTTCTCTCCTGGTAACCAACACACCAAAGACTCCCATAATATTAGGAATACCCGGGTTACAAAAACATAATACTCTTATTTCATGGACACATGGAGAATCACTAAACGGTCTGATTATCGCCAGGAAAATTACATACTACACCCTGCCTTAACAATCTCTTCAACATCTATTGAAAGTCTGGAAACCTCTTGCAATATGGAAATACCAACGTGTTATCAAGAATACCTGGATGTATTCAGTAAAACTAAAGCCAGTGGACTTCCGCCTCACTGCCCATATGATTGCGCCATAGACTTACTTTATGCCACCATCTTGCAGGATTTACCCTCTCGCTCAGAACAAGCAAGAGGTCATGGACAGTTATGTAAAGGAATCTCTGGAACAAAAATACCCTGCCATGTACATCGCCAGCATCCGCAGGGTTCTTCTTTGTAGAAATAAAAGGAGGAGGACTGTGTCCATGCATCGATTACAGAGGTCTGAACCAGGTATCCATTAACTATCCATATCCACTTCCACTTGTACCATCTGCCATTGAACAATTGTGGAATGCTAGAACATTTACTAAGCTGGATCTCCACAGCACCTATAATCTGATCCGTATTCGAACAGGAGATGAGTGGAAGACTGCTTTTAGTACTTTTATCTGAGCACTACCAGTAACAATCATGTCATATGGTCTAGCTTGTGCACCAAGTGTATTCGAATATTTCATCAACAATGTTCTCCTAGACTTTCTTTGTAAATTTGTAATACATTGATGATATTTTAATCTATTCCCACAGTCGGGAGGAGCATGTCCACCATGTCAAGCAGGTACTGGAACAACTCTGGAAGAACCAGCTGAATGTCAGTGGGGAGAAGTGTACGTTTCACGTGTCCAAGGTTGCATTTTTAGGATATGTTTTAGACAAGGATGGCATGGAAATGGATGATGACCAGGTTAAGGCACTAACGGATTGGCCAACTCCCAGAACTCTCAAGGAATTACAGTGCTTTTTAGGATTTGCAAATTTTTGTTGTCAGTTCATTCATGGGTTCAGCTCAGTGGCAGTACCCATGATGTCACTATTTATGAACAGGTCCAAATGGTTAAGATGGAATGAACAGGCTCATGCCGCCTTTGAACAACTCAAGAAGGCATTCACATCCACCCCAATTTTACATCATCCTGACCCCGAATGACCATTCTTGGTGGAAGTGGACACCTCAGAAACAGGGGTAGGCGCCGTCCTCTCTCAGCGACTCGGTGATAAGTCCAAGCTATTTCTGGTTGCCTTCTTCTCAAAGAAGCTCACCCAAGGACAATGTAACTATGACTTCGGGAACTGAGAACTCTTAGCTATTAAACTGGCACAGGAATAATGGTAACATTGGCTTGAGGGTGCCAGGCACCCATTCCTAGTTTTAACCGACCACAAGAACTTGGAGTATTTAAATGGGGCTAAGCAACTCAACCCACGACATGCGAGATAGGCCCTATTTTTTACTTGCTTTAATTTCACAGTTTCATATGTCCCCAGCTCTGAAAATGAACAAGAAGAGAAGAACTCACATCACCGGAGACAATTCTTCTTCACTGTTGTTTAGTCCATGCTATCCAGTGGGAGTTTGATCAAGAATTGGCTAACACTTTGCAATATGACATGCCTGAGGGTTGTTCGACCAACCTCAAATATGTTCCCCATCATCTCAGGAATAAACTCATTACTTAAGCATACTCAGTCCCTGCCTCAGGACATCCCAGTAAACAGAGAACACACAAACTCATCAAAGATTAGAACAAGTGACCACTAACAACAAACTCGTCACGGACTGACACAGAAGTGCCTGAGTACCATCCAGGAGACAGAGTGAGGCTTTCTACTCATAACATTAGGCACCTGCCAGGTTGTAGAAAACTCAAAGCATGCTACTTGGGTCCTTACAGAATAGTGAAATATCAATCCGGTCACATAGCATCTGGATCTTCCTAGTCACAGTCGTATTAACCGCACTTTCCATGTCTCGCAGTTCATGCCAGTTGTAGAAGGTCCGCTGGACGAACTGTCACCTCTGGCCACACCTCCCAGTCCTCTACAGATCGATGGAGAACCTGCCTATACAGTAAGAAAGATCCTCAAGTCCTGTCGCCATGTAGGTAAACTCCAATACCTCGTTGACTGGGAGGGCTACAGTTCAGAGGAGCAGTGCTGGGTCCCAGCATCGGACATTCTCTCACCCACTTCTTATTAAAGAATTTCATGCCCATCACCCGGAGCAGCCTGCTCCCCACCCTCAAGGACGTCCTCGTAAATCAGCAGTCCTGGAGGTAGCTCCTTGGGGGATTTTGTCACACCTGCATCTGAGGTTCTCATGCTGCCATTTCCGGAAATGATTATCCCCAGCCTTCTGTCAACAACTCAGGACACGCCCATGCACTCCACCTCCCAGGAAACCCCACAGTGTGATGATATGATATCGACATTGAGGACTACAACCAAGATGGCTCCAAGGTAGAAATGGACTCGGTTTCCCAAGAGGATATGGAGAGCGACAACATGGCCGACTACCCTCACTTCGACTCACCGGAGTTTTGATTGAGCACAGGTGTACTCAATTTCATTGAGCTTGGACTACCGCTATTTAAGGACAGCATTTTGCTTTAACAGATCTCGAAGCAATAGTTTGCCATCTGTGACACTAGTGCCGAGCCTTATGTTATATCCTTATTGTCTTTTGTGTATGATTATGTTTGTTTCTTGACTACTGATATTTGGATTTTGCCTAGGTATACGTTGTCTTCCTGTGTATGACCCTATTTCTCCTCTGGATTTATGCCTGTTTTATTGTGCCCCTGATTGTGTGTTTACACATGTTTTGATCTCTGCAGGTTACTGGATTTTACCTCTGCCCCATCTTTGATGTTCTGTTAGTCCTGATCTCTGACCTGTCTTAGGATTTTGGTACTGCCCTGCCCTCTGTTTGTCATTCTGAACTTTTATTAAATACATTTTATCTGTATTTGCATTCACTCTCCTGGCCTGCTTTACAACATGGGTCATTTGCATCAACTGTAGAAAATATGCATGGCGTGGCTCACGTTCTATAGAAATTAAGCCAATATACATGTATCTCCACCCTGTTGTCATATTTGGAGCCAGAGTCTGCACAGTAGAGACAATAGTCTATGTTTATAAATTTTAATAACTTCTTTACACACCTCACTTTATGCACAGGGGCATTGTCAGGCTGGGACAGGTTTGGGCTTCTTAGTTCCACTGAAGGGAAATTATAAAGCTTCAGTATACTTAGGCAGTTGGCTAGGGCACCATATTGGAGGGGGGTGGCATCTAGTGATGCTCTTCATATATGCGCCCATCTCTATATAATAACTAAAGGAAAATTACAGGGGAAAATTTACAGGAAAATTACCAGAAAAACAGATTTTTGATGTGCGTGAATGTTGCCGCCCCCTGTTTGTCATATGAGGGGCACCGCTTTGCATTCTGCCTAGGGCCCTCAATGGACTAGTGCCGGCTCTGAGTATACAAAGACATCCTATACAGTTGTGTGCTTCCAACACTGTGGCAGGTGTTTGGGGAAGGCACACACATGAGTTTGATGATCAGGCATCCACATACTTTTGGATGTATAGTGTGTATAGTATTTATATTTTCCACAGAATGAATGAATTGAAATGCAACAACTGACCCCAGATCATGTTACAGCATTTTTAAGATTTCTATTTCTTATTTGGTCCTGGTTTAATTTAATATATCATTTTTTAACATTAAAGTGATCTTTCTTTGATGATCAGTAGTTATCAGACAAATGGACCTATCATGTGTCAAGAAAACTGGCACTTATAACATTTACAAAAATTTGACAGATGTTACAACAGACCCCACTCTCCCCGAGTTTGTGTTCTGGAATTAATTTACCTGTGCCACACCACATAGAGTCAAATCTGTAAATTAAATAGTCCATTTAATATTAATTTGATTTACCAGTACTCCATGTAAACCATAGTGCCAAGGAACTGAATAAAAAGTAGAATGTAATATGAATAAAACTGTTTATGTTACATAAACAGTTAAATAGCTTTCTATTACTGCAGACAAGAAAATTGATTTAACAGCTTTTTTTTTTAAATAATGAAGTATCTGTTTTTAAACAGCTGTTTTAAACAGTTTAAAACTTTTAAGAAGTGAACAAAAAGCTGTTTAGCATTATTGAGTCTACATCTGGTGTCGTGCGCTGTGGTCAGATCGGTTATGAACACGGGATGATAGGTGTTCGAGCAAGATATGTTGCCATCCAGATGACATGTGCCAAGCCACATTCTGCAGCATGTCTTCGTAGTAAAAGAGTATGAGTACTAGACTAGACCTGCCTCCCCGCAGTCCAGACCTGTGTGTGGCGCAGTATGAAATACATAATACAACAACAGACACCCTGAACTGCTGAGCAACTGTAGTCATATATCAGGAAAGAATGGGAAAGAATTTCACTTTCAAAACTTCAACAATTAATGCCCTCAGTTCTTAAATGCTTTTAAGTATTGCTAAAGGGAAAGGTGATGTAACACAGAGGTAAACATGCCCCTGTCCCTACTTTTTTTAAAAATGTGTTGCAGGCATCAAATTCAGACTGTGTATAAAAACCAATAAACTTTATCAAACATTAGGGTGGCATGGTGGTTAAGTGGTTAGCACTGTCACCTCAAAGCAAGAAGGTCCTGGGGTCGATCCCTGGGGTCAACACGGGCGCCTTTCTGTGTGGAGTTCGCATGTTCTCCCCGTGTCCACGTGGGTTTCCTCCGAGTACTCCGGGTTCCTTCCACAGTCCAAAGACATGCACAGAGGGGATTAGGCTAATTAGCTACTCTAAATTGCCCGTATGTGTGAGTGTGAATGGTTGTCTGTCTCTGTCTGTTGCTCTGCGGTGGATTAACCACCTCTCGCCCAAAGTCAGCTGGGATTGGCACCAGCTTCCCCGCGACCCTGAACAGGCAGAAGACAAATAAATCAAGCATTAAATATCTTGACTTTGTATTGTATTCAACTGAATATACATAAAAAAAATGCAAATGATTGCCTTTTTTTAATCTATATCTTACATAATGTTCCAACTTTTTTGGAATCGGAGTTTCCATCCAAAGTCAACATTGATTTTAGTACACAAAATGTTATGCATGTAGCATGGTCTATAAACACTGGATTACTTCCAGTGCCAGTGTAGCTACCTTCATTTGCGTGTGTCCACACACGCCAAGACTTATTTAGTCATGTGGTCACATCAACTGCTACAGTGAAGATGCTTGTATATGTTAGCTGTACTTCTGCCACTGGAAGAGGCTCTGCTAACCTAATAAAATCTTTAAAGGTGCTGCCCTTTACTGTAGACCTCCTGGAGAAGTGCACCTCTCAGTAAGGTAATACAGTGGAACCTTGGATTGCGAGCATAATTCGTTCCGGATACGTGCTTGTAATCCAAATCACTCGTATATCAAAGCTGGTTTCCCCATAAGAAACAACAGAAACTAAGATAATTTGGTCAACAACCCACAAATATTTATATAAAAATGACAAAATATAATACAAAATATGAAGTAAAAATACATAAAACTCTCATGAATTTGCCTGCGAAGAGCGCACGTCCAGGCACCTGTTCTGAGTACTCCTAATAGCAGCTCATGTCAGAGAACTCACGCACTAAAGACTACTTCCTGGTTTTCCTCCGCAACACCACGGTGCGTCACATGGGTGGGGGCGGGTGTACCAGATTGGGACTGATTGCGGGAGCTATAAAAAGACTCACGCATTTATGCTATTCTCATGTTTGCTTTTTCTGGTTCTGACTAAGTTTCTGTTTCTTGTTCTTCAACCCCACCACACCTGACAAAAACAAAATAACCTGTACTTTACCTTTAAAAAGACTCGTGGCTGGTGTGAGGGA
>JAQMCW010000006.1:5515118-5536695 GCA_030068335.1 Chrysichthys cranchii
ACAACACTTACCTACTGAAATCTGCTCACTTAGTAAGTGCGGACACTGTACTACGTGTAAGTGTACTCATGAAAGTATTGATATTGGAACACAGCCCAGATTTTAAACCAAAGTACTAAGGGTTAACCAGTCATACCTTGTGTAGTCCATGATGGTGTTGAGTCTGTGAGCGATGGTGAAGACTGTACAGTCTTCGAACTGTGTGCGGATGGTGGACTGGATGAGATCATCTGTCTCCAAGTCAATAGCAGCTGTGGCTTCATCAAGGATGAGGATTCTGGTCTTCCTTAGCAGGGCTCGTGCTAAACAGACAAGCTGCCTCTGTCCCACACTTCACCCACCCAGAATACAGTGGCTGTGAGCTTGTGATCATAAACTCTACTGTAATAATCAGGCAATAAAACCTGTCGATTTAAACATTATTAAAGCTGTTATGTGTTGCTGATGTACCTTAAATTCTCTCCTCCTTCTGAGCACTCCAAGTCAAGCTTAGCTGGCTGGTTGCTGACAAACTTATGTAGGTGAGACAGTTTCACAGCGTTCCAAATATCGTCATCGTTGTATTTTTCAAAAGGGTCAAGGTTCATCCTCAACGTCCCTGAGAACAGAACTGGTTCCTATAAAAAGTACAGTATGCAGGTCACATATAAATCTTTATATTTCCCTTCATATTGCCAAGTTATACACAATGACTGAAAGTAAGGCAGAATGCAATCCAAACATATACAGTTGTATAGAAAGGTTTGCACACCCCTGGCCAAATAACATATTTTCTTGATATTTTAAGGGCAAAGAAATAAATACAACCTCTGCAGCAAACAATTTCATTTTTATGAAAAATCATTATCGTTTTTATCAACAACCCCTAATGGATAAAAAAAAAATCAAGGAGCCAGTTTCCCTTGCCCAGATGCCGGTTACTGGGGTCCCCCTCTGGAGCCAGGCCCAGGAGAGGGGCATGATGGCAGGCACCTGGTGGTCGAGCTTTGGCCCATGGAGCCTGGCCGGGCTCAGCCCGAAGAGAATTCATGGGTCCACCCTCCCATGGGCTCACCACCTGTGAGATGGGCCATAGGTGTCGGGTGCAGTGTGAAATGCGTGGCAGCCAAAGGCATGGGTTCAATCGGACTGATCCTCGGCTGCTGACTTTGGCCCTTGGGACATGGAACGTCACCTCTCTGGTGGGAAAGGAGTCTGGGCTGGGGCAAGAGGCTGAGAGGTACCGATTAGATATAGTTGGGCTCACCTCAACACACTGCCTGTGCTCTGGAACCAATCCTCTGGACCTTATTACAGCCTAGGGTCTGGAACCAATCCTCTCGAGAGGGGCTGGACCTTATTCCACTCTGGAGTTCCCCATCGAGAAAGGTGCTGAGCAGGTGTGGGCATATTACTGGCCCCTCAGCTTTGTGCACAAACGTTGGGGTTCTCTCCAGTAGATGAAAGGGTAGCCTCCCTCTACTTTCAGGTAGGGGGATGGGTCCTGACAATAGTCAAACAATAGTTTGTGCATATGCACCAAACAGCAGTTCAGAGTACCCATCCTGTTTGGAGTCCCTGGAGGGTGTGCTGGACTCCTTAGTCTTGCTGGGAGACTTCAATGCCCATGTGGGCTGCGACACCGAGTCCTGGAGGGGGGTGATTGGGAGGAACGGCCTCTCTGATCTGCACTCAAATGGTGTTTTGTTGTTGGACTTCTGTGCTTGTCACAGTCTGGCCATCACAAACATCATGTTTGAACATAAGGGTGTCCATAAATGCACTTGGCACCAGGACACCTTAGGCTGCAGCCTGATGATCGACTTTGTAGTTGTGTCATTGGATTTGCAGCCATATGTTCTGGACACCCAGGTGAAGAGAGGAGCTGAGCTTTCACCTGATTATCTGGGTTCGATGGCGGAGAGGACGACGAGCAGACCTGAAAGACCCAAACATACAGTGAGCGTTCTCTGGGGACATTTGGCGGAGTCCCCTGTCAAAAGGGCCTTCAACTTCCACCACTGGCAGAGCTACAACCGTGTTCCGAAGGAGTTCTGAGTGGGTGTCTTCTCTGCCTCAATTGTCGAGGCGGATGATTGGAGCTGCGGCCACAAGGTCATTGGTGCCTGTCGAGGCACTAATACTCAAAACCGGTGGTGGACACCTGTGGTAAGAGGAGCCGTCAAACTGAAGAAGGAGGCTTTTAAGGCCTTTCTGGCCTGTGGGACTTTGGAGGCAGCTGACAGGTACCGTGAGGCTAAGCGGGCCACCACATCGGCTGTTGCCATGGCAAAAACTTGGATGTGGGAGGAGTTCAGTGAGTCCATGGAAAAAAGACTATCAGCTGGCTCCAAAAAGGTTTGGGAGCTCTTCACTAACACTCTTTATACTGGAAGTGGGGAGCTGCTGACCTCAACAGTGGACACTGTTAGGCGGTGGAAGGAATACTTTGAGGACCTCCTGAATCACACCAACATGGCCTTATCAGAAGAGGCAGAGCCTGAGGACTCCGAGGAAGGGTCACCCATCTCTGGGGTCGAGGTCGCTGAGGTAGTCAGAGAGCTCCTTGGTGGCTGGGCTCCTGGGGTGGATAACATCCACCCTGAATAAATCAAGACTCTGGATGTTGTGGGTTGTCTTGGTTGACACGCCTCTTCAACATTGCGTGGACATTGGAGGACATGCCTCTGGACTATCAAACAGGGGTGGTGGTTCCCCTTTTTAAAAAAGGGGGACAGGAGAGTGTGCGCCAACTACCGGGGAATCACACTCCTCAGCCTCGCTGGAAAAGTCTAGGTGCAGCCATGGTGTAGAGGGGTTCTGGTTTGGTGGCCACAAAATCACGTCTCTTCTCTTTGCAGATGACGTTGTTCTGCTGGCTTCATCGAGCCAGGACTTTCAGCTCTTACTAGAGTGGTTCGCTGCCAAGTGTGAAGCAGTTGGGATGAGAATCAACACCTCTAAGTCCGAAACCACGGTTCTCATTCAGAAAAGGGTTGAATGCCCTCTTCAGGCCATGGGTGAGGTTCTGCCCCAAGTGGAGGAGTTTACATACCTCGAGATCTTGTTCATGATTGAGGGAAGGATGGTGCGTGAGATCGACAGGTGGATCAGGGCAACATCTGCTGTAAAGAGGGCCTTGTACCAGCTTGATGTGGAAAAAGAGAGCTGAGCAAAAAGGCAAAGCTCTCGATTTACTGGTCGATCTACGTTCCTACCCTCACCTCAGGTCATGAGCTCTGGGTAGTGCCCAAAAGAGCAAGACTGTGGTTACAAGCCGCCAAAAAGAATTTTCCAACATAGGGTGGCAGCGCTCTCCCTTAAGAGATAGGGTGAGAAGCTCGGCCAATGGGTGGGGGGCACTCCTGAACACGTCCCTGGTGTGGTGTTTCGGGCATGCCCAAACAAGAGGAGGCCCCGGGGAAGACCCAGGACATGCTGGAGAGACTATGTGTCCCAGTTGGCCTGGGGACACCTTGGTGTTCCCCCGGAAGAGCTGGAGGAGGTGGCTGGGGAAAGTGAAGTATGGACCTCACTGCTTAAACTGGACCCAACCCCCGGATAAGCGGAAGTAGATGATGATGATGATGATGATGATGAAAAATCATTTTCATTTTTATGATAATTCTGGAGGGCACTATATTGAGGGAGTGTTTCAAATCAAGTATAATATACTTTTTCCCTTTCTTAATTCTTTTATCTTTTTGTCATTTTGATAAAAATTGTTTTGCCTAATCTATCCATAGAACATCTACTGTATACAAGATGAATAAGATTGACTGACGCATCTTTGTACATTTTAACACGTTATAATTTGCTATTTTTAAGTATTGACTGTCTTAATTATTGTTCTTCTGCAAACAGCAGGTACCGACACATTCATCCTCACTCTATAAAGTTGTTCCTCATGTCAGAGCCAGTTGATATGGGCTTATTTTTCTCAGCTCAGCTAATTTTCTTTGATCACCTCCACTTACTTTTGGTTAGCTAGTTATATATACCTAATATAATAACTAATATTTAAATACTCTGAATATATAACTACTATAGACCTTTTGCTGTTTCTTCTCTAACAATAATCCCACCATAAGTCTTGTTGTTGTTTAGGTCTTTTGTTTAGGTCTAAGGAATCCAAAAAGCACTTCCAAGGGAAGATGAAAAGAAAAAGCCACACTACACAATTCGGAGATTAGTGTGCATGACCATACAAAAATGCGCACACACACACACACACACACACATATATATATATATATATATATATATATATATATGAGCAGTAAAAAAAATCACGTTTCCTTATACTTTATGTAAGCAAAAATTCTGTACCTTTGCTTATTTGTATGCTAATCCAACAAGAAAACCCTAAAAACTATAATGAGTGCTACATGAAAAAAACTACAGGTAACTTCAATATTTATCAGTTAAAATGCAATCAAACCACTGTGTCATACAACTAGCATTATGCAGTATATTTGTGCTTACAGTATTACTATTGTAGCAGTGTTTAATCCTCAATACCCAAATCTGAGATAAGCAAAACAGGGCAAACAAGGACAGGTGGTTCTCATGGTTAGAAGGTGAATTAGCAGAAATAAATGTGTGTAAAAGTGAATTAGGGTCACAAGAACAGGAATTACTGCAGAAAACAAAGGACAAACCCAAAAATGTTAACAATCTGGATGTGAACTCGCAGCAAATTAGCTACAGTTGTGTTTGGAGTCAAGCATGCTAATTAGCCACTGATAAATGTTTCAAGATGTTGTGTGAGTCTAAAGCTGCTTTGGACTGTACATTTTGCCAGCATGAAATTTTTTGGCAATCAGACCAAATAAAACCTAACATCAGAGAAATATTAATATAACAATAAATACCACTTTCAAAGGCGCGTTTAAATTAAAACAGATTGCACGCGAAAGTGTTCGACCTGGGGGATGATGGTGAGCTTGGATCTTAGGTCGTGCAAGCCGATCTCAGCAATCTTTACTCCGTCAATGGTAATTTCCCCTTCTGCCGCCTCCAGCAGACGGAACAAACACAGTGTCATTGAGGACTTGCCTGCTCCAGTCCTACCCACAATGCCAATCTGCAAACAAACACAGATTTTCCAAAAAAAAAAAAAAAAAAATTGGAATATACACTTTTTTATGTTAGTAATTTGTCACTGTGCACAATACAATGCAGAGCAAAAGGAAGTCCAAGAAGCAGTCCTTAGTATCTGCATTGCATAAAGCCATTACTGACCTTTTCGCCACCTTTCACCTGGAGGGAAATGTTCCTCAGCACCAAGTCGAGTCCCTCCCGATACCTCACACTGTAGTCAGTAAACTCCACATTCCCCACAGCAGGCCAGTCAGATGAAGGCTTTTTGTCCTCCACCTCCCACGGTGCCTACACAAATGCATCAGTTGCAACTTATTTCATCAAGAATCCACCCTGGTACGATATGTCCGCACAGAAGTCATTTCTAATTTTTACAAGTACATTAATACAGCGTGTATGAATCAAAAAGTTAAATGCTTACATTTGTAAATAATGACACTATTATATTAAAAGATATAGGATATAGAGGATGAATAAATGATTGTCTTAGGTGGAGGTGAGGTTTAGCAGTAGTCCGCAGTTCCAGGCTGTGCTGAAACTCCATACAGGATGCTGCTCATAAACTAACTTTGATGGAAAAGTAGTAAGGTGTATGCAGTATATGAAAAATGTAAATTTTGCAGTATATGACAGTTACTGGATGATGTACAACTCTGGCGAAAATTTCCAGTATACAGTCAGAGTTCATTTCCAGCTTTCCAAAAGTTTTAAAAAGCATGGTGCTCCCAATATAAATGTAAAATAAATCATATATAGATGTAAAGTATAAGCATATTTTGGGGGGTTTTCATGTTTCTTATTTTTTAACAGAACAAACAGCCCAGCCTATAACGTATGCTAACTAACTGAATGGCATGCTTGCATTAGCATAGTCACTAGCTAGCATTCTGTAGCAATAGCCGGGTTTTCTGATTTACTGCGACCACCCTCCGTGTGACGTAGACTGTATTATATATTTCTTTTAATTTTATACAGACATAGTAGTCTAGTACACTACATGGAATATGTCATACCCACATGCTGTACTGTAAACTAGGGTGGGGAGTGGCATGCAATACACAATGTATACTGGGCTAGTGCAGTGTGTAATACACCAGTACAGACTTTCAGGCACAGCCTTAGTGTGGGGAATGGGTGATTTAACATCCAGCACCGGTGGCCTATTTGTAAGAGTATATTAGCAAGATTGCAGTCACTCTTACCCTCTTATAGTGACCCTAGCCTGACAAAGTCAGCCTCTGAAAAGCAGCCTCTGTTTTTCGTATTTTCAAAAATGTGCTGTGGCAGAAGATAAAATAAAACTCGCATACAATTTCAAGCTGAGCTCGCTGAGGTTCTCCACTTGTGAGCTGTCATACGTTAACTAGCACACAACGTAGGTCAAAGCTCCAGTGTGACTGCGTGATACCATTGCTTGTACTGAGGCTCAGTTAATAAAACGTGTGACAAGTTAATTATGAGTTAATACAGACTTTGAAATATAATCAGATACTTGAGATGCAAGCAAAATTTCTACCCTCAGTACCACTACTTTATTCGAATTTAACAGATAATGTCTTCTAAATGGATACAAATACATATACGAATAAGAAGCACATTATTAATTCTTTCTAGAAAGCTTGCCTGAAAGGTTCACAGGGCATCTGCTCGAGGTTCAAATGGTCACTAGAAGTTGCCAGATGACATAATTGACTAATCTGCATATTTACTGAATGGTTATGATCATCATCATCACGGCCATGGTCTAAGCTCATTTCTGAAATAAAGATGCTAAAAGGGGTCGGAAAATTGAAGAAATCAGGAGACAGAGGCGCTATGTTTGCAATACTGACCTCAGGTGGCGTCTCTGAGTACTCCTTCACTCTCTCTACTGCAACAATGTTGCTCTCAAGGTCAGAGGTCATTCTTACCATCCAGTTAAGGGACATCGTGACCTATTGATCAGGGAAAGGGAAAATCAGTCACTATGCAGTCTTTAACATGTGATTAGGGAGGCAGTAAGACTGAACAAAAGATGCACCAAACTAAAGGGAATTCTGATAAAAGTGGAAGAGGGTGGTGTGTTACACAGCTGTAAAAACACTGCAGCACTAATGTTTTATTGGCCTTGGGTTAAAAAGTCATCGTTGTAGAACTGACAACAGTGTGAACTGTGACTAACATATACGACAAACAATGATGAACATATGTACAGTCAGACAGACACTTATGTTAGGTGTCACATATGCAGGATAAAAACAGGAGGAACGAAAATATTTTCTATTGAATTTCAATTTTTTGACTGTGACAAAAGAAGGAACAAGGTAAGCACGAACCAGTGTGGCCACCAATATATTTATTATGTGTACTATGTACTACACAGGCACCTCGCAAAACTGTTTTGATACAGTACCTGCAGGGCGTAAGTGACGGACAGCCCCACCAGGCCTTCGCTGAGGTTGTCCTTCCCGATCACGGCAAACAGAGCAGCAAACAGCACGATGCAATTTCCAATAAACTCGATCCGCACCCCCAGCCACCTGAATCCATAAAAACACACCACTGTCATTACATGGAAAGATGCAATGGCTATATGAATGGTGAGCTAAACAAGTATCACTGGTGGTCTTGCCAAAGATATTGTTGCAAGTAAAAAGTAAATCTGGCAAGACTGAAGCTGAACATCTGCAGACAATCATGCATCCAGAGGGAGTGAGGCCAGACCTACCTGTTGGAAACTATACCAGGGTAGTAACTCTTTTGGTTCTCATCCACCTTCATATCACTCATGAGCACAAAAGAAGTGTTGAGCCCATATGCACGGATCACGCTAGTGCCAGTGACCGTCTCGGAAAAATGCGAGTATATAGGGGATCTACTGACCGACTCCAGTCTCTTTAGCTGCCGTGAGGTGGCTACATAAAATCTCTACAGAACAGATGAGGAGAAAGACAGACAGCAGGTTTAACAGCTATGGCCTTGACTACAATGCAGAGCAGAAATCAAATAAGAAGCACACAGTATAGTGGGATGAGGACTTCAAAAACACCATACTGACTCAGCCATGTAAACCGTTAACATAATTTGGTTCAAACTGAACACCAGAATTGTACATTGCTTCTCTCTGCGGAAAATAGTTTAAATGAATATTGAATGTTTCATTTTTTAATTTAAAAAAATAAAGGTGAATCAGACTTTCTCTTGTTAAAGAGGCAGCACAACTTTGGAAGTAGTTTGTACGTGAAAATGAATAATATTCTAATTATCAGTGCTGAACTCTCCACAGATGCTTTCTGAAATCCTCACCATTTCAAGTGACAACTATCAAACAATAAAGTAAAAATGATGTAACATCATAACAATACTGTCTCTTGTGTTTAGCATTCAACAGGAATGTAATAAAGACTTAAAAAAAAAAAGTTATTCAATACCCCCAAAAAAAGCATAAAAAAACAGAGAATCTGGATTATGCAAATCTCATGCAACGCTGAAGCCAAAACCAAAGCAATGTGTGAAAAAGGAAAGAATCATACAGGAGGCCGCAGTAAGTCGTGTGAATGTAGTAGGGGTTTGCAACTTTTATACTGTACAACAGAGGCACATGTGGACATACTCAAAAATCCCTACATGGTTGTTGCTGTTGTTAAAACACTTATTGGGAGGGTATTCACCCCTACTACACATGTCCTCCACTGTCTCAGATAGGTGACTTTGTATAGCATTAAAGATGTTAGGATTGGTGGTCAGTTTGGATAAGGCTTAGTATGACTATGTTGTGTTCTGTTGCACAAAAGCTTCACAGAGGATCAAATTTATTACAGTGTTAGGCTTTTGAAATGAGCAAAAAATCAATGAGAAATATCAGAGCTAAAACTAGTGATCACAACGATTCCTAAAGGCCAGCTGATTTTTCATTAACTAACTGCCAGGCAGAATGGAGAAGTCAATTGGAATAACAGTTTGAGATGATATTAATATGATTATCATGATAGAATGCTAGAGTTAAATATAGAAATATTAATCTGGCTCAAGTGAACTGAGAGCATCTTAGCTACCACAGCAGACTACTTCTACAAACAGGTGTTCTTTATACATACCATTTGCATAAGTAACATGTTTGGATAGAATTGAATCTCACAATCATGCTAATATTTTTAGATACCAATTAGCCAATCAATTAAAAAGAGAGTTTATCGGGCACTAGTCTGCAGTCTTCCCGGTCCAGTTGGATAAAGAACAACTGATGATAAACACTCTCAAATTACTGAACCAAGCAACCACTCTACAGCATGTGCTACTATGACAAAGGCAATGCGACTATATATACTAAAACAGTAAACATAATGACACACGTTAGCATGCTGCATTAATGAGTTAATGTTCCTATTTACCTGGACCCACCAATAGAACATCATTAACGGCACTATGACTATGAAGAACATAGGGGTGAGGGCAGAGCATATGACCAGCACAGTGACTGTGTACCAGAAAGTGCGCATCCAGATATCAATATTTTCTGGAATGAGAGAGTCTATTGTGTCCACATCTTTGCTGAAGCGATTCAACACGCGCCCCGAGGGGTTGGACTCAAAAAAAGCCTGCGGCGCCCTCAGAACAGCACCGAGCATGTGGAGGTGGGTGATGTGGGCAGCATTCAGCATAGCGTAGGCCCGGCCCAGTAAAGAGTTGGCCAGAATCAGCACACCTGTGTGGAGGGGAGGGGAGATTTAATCAGCTGATCAATGGTCTCACACACTCATTCGTTCACTCCCGGAGATGAAAAAAACTTGGATTTGTGGAGAGATTGTTCTGTGCACATGGACAGAGTTGCACTCTGTGTTCAGATGTTAAAAAACACATCATTTTCTCAAGAATCTCATATCAAAGCTATAGAATTTAGTAATGACACTAGGGACTGTTTAAGGGCGTTTTAGGTTGACTGCTGTGACATGCCAGAGAGATCTGGAAGAAAGACAAAGCTACTGTAAAATATCACAAAAAATGAAATTTGAAGTTTTGCTGGTACATCATCAGCAAAGTAAGTCCAGAAGGGAAAGAAGGAATGGTAAATATATGAATAACACTCTGTCCGTCCGATTGGAGCTGATCTGAAATGAAAAGTCTACTCTACAGTTCCAGCTAATGACTGAATTCTCTTTCCATTAATAAAGAAATACTGATCATGTTGATAATGTCAAGTTGTCACCACCAGGGGACAGTAACGCATCAGAAATCCTACTAGGCTGGGCACTTACACACAAATCCTGAAGCTGAGGTTTGAGCAATAAAAACCAGAATGTGTGTGTTTGTGTGTGTGTGAGTGTGTGTGTGTGTGTGTGAGAGAGACAGAGAGAGAGAGCAAGAGCAAGCTTGTGAGTACATGCAAGCAAACAGGCAAGGCAGGAAGTGGGCAGGCAAGCAGCTGGTGGGGAGAGAGGAAATGAACACTTGGTTAGAGAGGGGAGGAGAGAGACAGCACGAGAGGGAAACAGAAAGAGAACGAGAGTAAGAGGGAGCATGAGGGAACCGGAAAGAAAAGTAAAAAGTAGTTAGTTGAAAGGAGAGAGGAAAACGAAGAGGGAAATCACAGCTAGAACCTTCTTTGCCGTCAGCTTTGCTGCATGCCAGAATTCAAACCCTTTTATTTTGAAAGGAGGGAGAGAAATTAAAACATTTTAAGGATTCCTTCAAATTGGCTAATGTTGGGAAAAACACAATACCTGCACAAAGATGTAAATTATAGCCAAGGGGCCAATGACCACAGCAAAGATGGGAGTGCTGGCAATGATAACAATCACGGTGGAGAGGGAGGTGAAAAAGGTGCCCAGGAACATGAGGATAGTAGAAGGCAGGGCCTCGTCGATCACATAAATATCTTTGGAGAAGCGGTTGATGATGCGCCCTAGGGGTGTAGTATCAAAGAAAGACTGTGGGGTGTGAAATTTGTTGTCCAGAAGGCCCTGGTGCAGCTTGCGGGCAGCCTGGATTTTCCCCAGGGCCAGAGTAAAGGAAGAGAACATGACCAGGAGGCCTGCCACAGAGAGAGGAAGGGGAATGAGATTGTCACTACACTATGCAGACCTGTAGGGAGAAGGAGGTTAGGGGGAATATATGGAGAGAGAGGAGTTATAAAAAGATAAGCAATTTGGGTTGTGAGATTGGGTATGGATTAAAGATTACAAAGCAGGAACATGAGGCAAAGAACAGTCTCTCAAAGGCAAATACCTACGTAAAAAAAAACAAAAAAAACATGGGATGTCCAGTTGTAGTAATACTGAGGGGAGTGGAGTGCTTGATGGTTCATGATTATTTAGTAGGTAAAAATGAGATGTGAGGATGTTCATTTTACAGAAAGCAAAAAAGTGCTTAAATATTACACAGTATTATTCGACTTGAACTTGTCTGGTGCCTTACAATAGTGTTTACAGAAATACACTCACACCGACCACTTTATTAGTAACCCCTATGCACCTGCTCATTTAGGCAATTATACAATCAGCAATCAATCATGCGGCAGCGGTGCATGACATCATGCAATGACAGGTGAAGTTACACCCTCAATTATTGTTCACAAATGTAAAAACGGAGAAGGAAATGTGTGCAGATTTTTGTGTTGGCAGGCTCACTGAAAACAGACAATTTTTTGAGAAAATATGAGAAAAAATGTCACCTGGTCTGTTCCCATTTTCAACTGTGTTGTTTAGGTGAGTGTGTGCTCACTGAAGCCTTGGATTCCTGTCCATGGCTGACACAAGTGGAACCTGATGTGGTCTTCTGCTGTTATAGCCCATCTCATGATTTAGTGTGTTGCATGTTCTGAAATGCTTTCCTGGTCACCATGGGTGTAAAAAAAAGCACTTATTTGAGTTACCATGACTTTCCTGTCAGCTTGAACCGATCTGGCTGTTCTTCTCTGACCACTCTGACCAAAAAGGTTGTCTTCTTACACCAACTGTAAACTGTTAACTGTTAACCTGCTGTGTGTAAAAATTCCAGGAGATCAGCAGTTTCTGAAATTCCAAAACAAGCCTGTTTGGAGCCATGCCATGCCATGGTCAAAGTCACTCAGATAACATTTTTCCCATTTTGATGTTTGATGTGAACATTAACTGAAGCTCCTGACCTGTGTCCACATGATTTGTTGCATTGCTCTACTGCTGCTTAATTGATTGCATAAATGAGTATATGTGTAGGAGTTCCCAATGAAGTGTGTATTTACATATAAAAACAGTTTGAGAATAATAAAAAAAAATTGCTTTTATTCATTAATTCCATCATCTTCAGTAACTGCTTTATCCTTTATGCTGGATGTGGAGCCTTTCCCAGCAACTTTGTTCGGCCCATCCACCTAAATGCCTGGTTTTTTTGGAGGTGGGAGGAAACTGTAAAACCCACAGGCAACTGACACGTACATGGGGAGAACACGCAAACAAACTCCAACAGACAGCACTCTGACCTCAGGACTGAAATGGTTATTCTGGAGCTGTGAGGCAGCAAAGCTACCTTTTGCACCACCGTGTTGCCTTATCAACATGAAAACCTAATTTCACTAAAAAATAATCATAAATGATTACATTCCATATTTTAAGATTTTTAAAAGCAGAAAGCCATATGCTATGCATGGAACCCACCTGCAGATGAAATTGGTAATATGCTTAACCTGTAACCTGTGCCATACCTTGTGTAAGGCCGAGTGCTGCATACACCCCCACTCTCATTGGTACGTTGTCTTCTCTATTGTTTTTCTGGGTGTCATTAGTCCACACAGTGAGCCAAATGTTGGCTCCGATTGCTGCTGCACTCTGAGCGCCATACAGGAAGCAGATGAGAATGGACATCAGAGGCCCCACAGCTTTCACATATTCCAAATAAACCTTGAGTTTCACCTAAAAAAAAATGAAGCGGGTGTAAACATACTGGTGCTCCAACTTAGCCAAACACTGACCTGTCTGCAAAATAACAGCTTCTTTATTTCCAGTGTATACAGCATACTCATCCACATTCATTTTAAATCCACACAGAGCACTGACCCGGCCCGTCTCTGCAGTCTCAGCCTGGATGAGCTTCTCCACTTTGGGCTCCTTCTTCTCCTGTGGCGGCTCCCCATGCTTCCTCTCGCTGAAGCGACGCTTACGTATGGATTTCGTCCTTGGGTTCTCCAGCTCATTAGACATGATGCTGATTTGTCTGTGAGAGGAGACAAACAACAAAAGAACCATAAACCACAAATATACGAATTAGATTCTAGAAGCATCTACCACATTTGAGATCTGTTTATAAACAGCACAGACATGTTCTCACTGGAGGAATGGATGCTCAGTGCTGGTCTAATTCCTAAAGTGTCACATGGCATGTATGCTTTTGTGTTGATTTATGAAGCTGAGAAAGGATGACAAGTGGAAAAACAGAAAGGTGCTAAAAGGCATAGAGGCTACCTCATAAACTGTCTTCGGGCCTCGTTGACCGCAGGTTCGTTGTCCACCATATCAGTGTGGGTACTGAGAGCATCATCAGGGAATAGCTCTTCCTCATCAATGAGCACCTCTGCAACAGAGAGATACGTGTCCAAATGAGAATAATAAATTCTTTTTTTTTTCCTCAAAATGAGTGTGTGTTTTTCCGTGGACATGGACCTGTCAAATTTTCTGGCCATGAAAATGCTACGCAAACTGATCAGTGGAATCAGCTTGATGAGCTGACTGGCCAAGAAAAAAAAAACTAATGATATTTCCTCTCGCTCATGATTGGTGTTATGAGACACTGTGCTGTGCTCTGTATACCGGTCACTTCATCATCCTCCATTATGTCCTCCAGAGTGTAGTTCCTCAGGAACTCAGCGAAGGTCCCATTCTCATTGAGCAGGTCCTGGTAAGATCCCATCTCTGATACCCTGCCCTCCACTAGCACCATGATGTTATCCACCTGGGGCAGGAAGCTGATGCTGTGGGTCACCAGGATTCGTGTCTGCACCATGGAACACACTTATACTCAAACAAAACAGCTCACATCATTGGAAGCACAATTAAATTGCCGCTGTATGATCCACAGGTATGTGCTGATGAACCTTTATACATTGCAAAATAAATTCTAGACATTCTAGTGAGCATTTTTGGTCAGTGTTTGCACATTCCTAAAAATGTATATCTTTTTATTTGAAAGGCATAAGGACATTCATTTTCTACCCAATTATTTATCAGAATAGAAGGGGATCTTATACTTGTTCTACTCAGGAAAGACAATGGTATAATTCTGATGGAAGACTAAAAGCATAATATAAAGTACAGTAAGGTCTACCGTGAAACCATCATGGTTCTTCACTGTTTTAATGTGGAGTTCTAGACTAACAGAGGTTGTTCACAAGGTTAAAGTTAGCTAGCTAGGATAACACTGTCAGCTTGCTTATTCACGAGCTATTCCTATTTGAAAAGCTATGCTGACAATATCTGGCATTGTAGTTTGTACTGACAAAAATCTAAACAGATAGGCATGTAAAGAGCAAGATTATTTTTAGCCATGTAAAACAGATAAGCATTGTGCTCTTGAGGTAGTTTTGATGCCACCAGATAAGAGGCTAAATTTGCCTATGTCCATCACTCATTTAAATACAATAAGACTGGGACACAATAAACATTAACCATCATTCATCATTGTCTGGCATCAAACACAAACATAGTAAACTAGTAGGGAGTGCATAACATCCCTTTGTTTTTCCACCTTTCACTCTTCATGACTTCACAACAAATGAAGCAGGCCCTGCTCTAAAGTTGTCTTAATATCTACCTTTTGACTGAGCGCTCCCTCTGGCCCGATGACATTGTCAAAGATGTGCTTGGCGACATGGGCATCCACAGCAGACAGCGGGTCATCCAGGAGGTAAACATCTGCCTCACTGTACAGAGCTCTGGCCAGACTCACCCTCTGCCTCTGACCTCCAGAAAGATTAATCCCCTGCACAAACACATCCTGTCATGGTTCTTAAAGATTTAACAGGACAACAGAAAAACCCAGATGCTTGTGATCTGTTCAATATATATTGCAATTGCTTTCTCGGTGAAAAAAAAAATATTTTCAAGGTCAAGAAATTTTAGAAACATGCTAAGCACGCAGTGTGATTAAAAGGCCAAGCATTCTAGTAAGTAAGCCAGAAAGCCTCTGCACCTTCTCTCCAATCTCTGTTTGGTCACCTCCAGGAAGTACGTCAAGGTCAGGGGTAAGGGCACAGGCATCCAGCACGCGGCGGTACTTCTCCTCTATGTAGGGCCTGCCGAACAGGATGTTGTCTCGAAGTGTGGCATTCTGGATCCATGCCTGCTGTGGCACATAAGCCACAGAGCCCTGAAACAAGAATATTGTTCAATTGCACGGGATGATTTTAGGCAGGAAAGTAAATTGGCCATTAAGGGTACACCTAATATAAGATAAGATATGAGAAGAATCAACTCACTCTTATGGAGATCTGTCCATCTAGCTTCTCCATCTCTCCTAGCAGAGCTGACACAAGAGATGTTTTCCCACACCCCACATGACCCACCACTGCTAGCAATGAGCCCTGGGGCACCATCACATTAATGCTGGAACACAGAATACAGATGGATATGTTTATAACAGTAAGTCAATTTAAATAAAAAAATAAGGAATTATTAGATAAGGAATAAGGTGTTTCTTTTCACCAAAACCACTGTGTTGAATCACATAGACATTGCCTCATCATTAACAAGCCAAAATTAAACAGGATGAATTCCCTGACCTCATAACACTATTCAATTTACATTACACTTTTTACTACGACATAAAAAATGGTTTGTGGACACTTGATCATCACACCCATACATTCCGCAAACCGTTGCCACAAAGATAAATTCTATTCTATTTTGTTTGTATAGTGCTTATAACAATGGAAATTCCCTAAGCAGTTTTACAGAAATATGTACGTTCTGGAAATGAAATTTCAAATTATAAATTTCTGAAAAGGAAAGGAAAAGCTGTGAGACATGAGACATGAGTCATAAGTCATGAGTAAGACAGCTTGAGAGAAACCAGGAACTGAAAAAAAAGTCTCATCTGGGTGACACCAGATAGGACAATTCTAAAACATTTCCCTTTCATATCCCTGTATACCACATTTTCGAAAAGTGCAATTGTGCAAAAGTGCAAACAGGAACTTATGAGCTGATGAGCAGCTTACAAGTAACTTATGAATATAGCCATGAGAGTTATTTCTGTATTATGTTGAAGTTATCAACTGGTGAATGATGGAGACTTGAGTGCAAAACTGTTCATAGCAACATAGTTGGAAGCACACAGTTTTCTAGAATGTCTTTGTGTGCTGTAGCCTTAAGATTTCCCTTCACTGGAACATGATCCATGAAGACATGGTTTGCCAAGGTTGGAGTAGAAGAACTAGAGTGGTGGTGGTGGTATTGTTGTAAATAACTTTAAGACGGGTCAAACAGGAGGATTAATTATCTAAGCAACAAGTGAAATTAATGTGTTTTTGTTTTCTTTAAAAGTGCTTTAATAGTCTTATGCTACCTGAAATAGTTTTGCTCAATATGGTGCAACAGTACAGTACTTCTGCTACCCCCAAGAGTTTCACTATTGCATTAAATCCTTTCCAAGAACTGAGGCCCATGTGCATTTACATTATAGTATGTTTCTGTTGTTGGCTTAGTAAACTGTCAATCAACTATATCAAACTAATAGTTGATCATCAATATGACTATCAGCTATAAAAATCCACATAGACAATTACATAATCACCATAATCGCCAAATAATCACTGCTTTGTTATTAGGTATTATACAGTAAATGTTGTAAAAGTAAAGTAAAATGTAATGTTTACAGAGAATAGGACATCATGAAAGAGCTTTCATCTGTCAAGGTATGCTGTATGTTAATTGTAATACTGTGGTATGTCATTGTTTTTGTACCACACTACACTCTTTTGAAAAGAGACATCCTTACTTCTGAAGAGCGGGTGGATCTTTCTTGGCCCATGAGAACTTCCCGTTAACAACAGTTACAGCATATTCTGAAAGCGTGAGTAAGAATCGAATTCATGAGTCATACAGCCAATGAAAGGAAACAAGAACGCCAACAAACAGCTGTGTCATGATTACACCTTACCGGAGGCTGCAGGCTTTCTATCCACGTTTTCTGGGTCCAGCTCATCATGATTCAGGAATTCCTGTATGCGCTTGAGAGACACACTAGCCTGTGTGCCGGGCAGGAGAACAGGAAAAGAAAACAATGTAACATTTTATGAGACAGCCTGTGATGAAAGCCCATGGAAATGTTCCCCAGATTCTTAATAAGGACATGTTTCAATGTCTCAATGTCTCACACAAACAAAAGTCTTCTGCTTATTTATACCACAAAGATTAGCTTGTGTAAGAAAAACATGTGTTAAAACCTGCCCGGAATACCTAAAACGATATGATGTACTCACTTGCATGACGCTGCTTATGACTTGTGGGAGCATGTTCAAGGGAAATCTTAAGATGTTGAAAAGAGAAAGCGAGACAAAGGCCTTCTCTGCATCTAAGACGTTGCTTTTGTCCACATTCACGTACACGGCAAATGTTGTCAGTGCAACCTAAGGAAACATTTTAGGAATGTCTGTTAAACTAATGTTATGTCTTCTTCACAGCCTTGAAACTGATATAACTCAAGCTTCCCTACTCCTTTTAGGAAATCGTTTCATTTCGTTAGGAGTTTTCCAACACAGGGCTGCCTTTACACACATAATACACATCTGCCAACATCTTTAAAATTAACATCAACAATATAACCTGTAATCACCGTGTCATGACTGACCGAAACAGAAACACACTGTCACTATTGATTTCAATCACATGATTTACAGACATAGTAGAAGTGTTAGAAATGAAGTAGGCTGCGCTTACTCACTGTTACGTACATACCATCAAGGTCAAAGGGTCTGCGCACTCCTACTTATATTTATATGTTTTCTACTATTTTAGAACAATAAGGAAAACATAAACACTTTGAAACAACACCTATATGCAATTATGCATGGATTAGTAACGGTGTTAAATAAATTAAAGCTATTATATATTTTAAATTCCTGAAAGTATTCCTTATAAAGCTTGAACACACTCCTGGCATCTTCTCAACCTGCTTGATATGGGGGAGACAAAACATTTAAAAACCCCTAAATAGGTTGAGCACTTGCTGACTTCTTGTCCTAAGCTATAAAAAAATACTTTGTTGGGGAAAACAATTTAAGTCAGAATTACTTGTGCATAAGAACTATTTTTTTTATTGCTTCTTGTTTTTAATATGATGTCTTTAAGACAATACTGTTCTTTACAAGAAAATACTGTAACTATGCAATCCAAACTGTCTAAATGTTTTATTGAGTGCTTATTAAAAGTGAAGTATATCAACTCATTCTGTTGGAGAGTCAATAAAAAAAATTAAATTTCAAGAAGAATTTGACCAGAGGATCGACACTGTATGAAAGGCTATAGACAATGAGGTTTTCTTTCTCTGCCTCAAAATGAGCCTCAAATTTGTCTTAAAAATCTTTATTTTCATTATAAAATTGAAGGTTTCTTTGCTTTACTAGTTGCTCACTAGTATAGTGGAACCTCGGTTTTTGTCCGTAATCCGTCTGAAAACAAGAGGTGAAATCCGAAACCGACGAAAACTGAGGCAGTTATTTCCCTATGAAAATGTAAATCCAATTAATTCGCTCTAGACACTCCAAAATGCATACCAAAGTAAACGCAAAATAAACACATTACACCAAATATGTACTGTATACGCAGTAATCACTTAAATGTAATTGTAGTATTAGCACTCGTAACCAATAAAAAAAGCACAAAAACACTGGAAAGCAATGGAATTATTGGACTGGATGCACAGGGTGATGCTCACACAACAAAAAACAACGCCACACTGAGCAGGAGAACGCGTGGGTCGCCCTTTGTTTATTAGTTGTTTTTGCAAATTCAGCAGCGAAATCCAATGAAATCCGAGGAACCGACAAAAACAGAGACAAATTTTTCGCGGAAAAAAATCGACGAAAACCAAAACTGACGAAAACCCAAGTCAGCAAACACCGAGGTACCACTGTATTCATATGTCCACATTGACACAAAAGAATTGATGTTGAAATTAAAAATTCACATCATAGAATAGTCATGCATTTTGGCATATTGTTTTCCTTATTGTGTTTAAAAATATATTAAAATATGAAATCTACAGTATGTCTGTTTATACCATATTCCATTACAGACCATCAAACTATGCCAAATAAAGTTGTGATCTAAGTGCACGGTGTCTAATTTCTGTGCAAACAGCTTATATAATAACTGGATCTTCAAACACACCATAAAGGGGGCGCTTGTCCAGGCCATGACAGACAAGGCACTCAGGTAGCCAGACTTGCGCAGCACACTAAGCTCTTTTTGCCGAATATGTAGGACCTTCTCCTTGAAGGAGCTCTCCCAGGCGTAGAGCTTCAGCACTTTCATCCCATTCAGGATTTCGTTCATCAGCTTGATGCGAGCATCTTTGTACTGCATCTGCTCTACCTGCAGACCATAAAACAGCTCAAATGATCACCTGAAATAGGATTACTGAACATTTTAACAGCTTATGGAACTTCTAAAAGTGGTTCATTAGATGTTCCACGGGCTTTTTTCCCCATAGGAGTGTATCTGCAGTTTAAACGTGATGCAGATGTCATGCAACTCAATAATCCATCTAAATATGAAAAGATGATTCTGTTTTGGTTAAGAATTCCCCTTTGAGATGTTGCATGATTTTTAAGTGATCAAAACAGCACACAGAGGGCTTGAAGAGTTTACCACAAACCATGTAAACATTACAACATGGCAGAGCTTTTTTTGCCCTCAGCAAAAAAAATATTAATCTCTACATCACTTGGCTAACAACCAGAAAGGAAAAGAGACCTGGTATGCTCTGGTTTTCATGGCGATCACAGCATTAAAAGGAATCAGGAGAACCATAACAGCCACGCCCGCCAGGACAGAGGGGCCCAGTGTCTACAAGGTGAAAAAAATATATATAGATCAGTAAAAAATACGATATTGATGTTTGTGTGGCTTATCTAGCAAGATCTAACATGTAGCAATTGCCACATGTTATGCAAGCACTTTTTGGTTTTATCAAATAATCTGTCAAACTGTGCATAAATCATGCTGCTACAGTGACAGACAACCAGGATCATTCTATCACTCATAAAAAGAACGAAAAATTATAATCATCTTTCGTTCTGACTGTAGGTTTCTTTCTGAGTGTAAGAAACATGATGAATACTGTAAAAGAATATTTTGCGGTTCATGAACATTCAGCATAGCCTCCTACCCTTACCCCTGAAGATTTTCTGCTTATTTTATAAAGTTGAGCTTTACAGTGAAAAGGTGAGGGGGCTCATTGACTGACCTGCCAGAGGAAGAAGAGGGCCAGTATAATCTGCAGCGGTGCAGACCACAGCATGTTCAGAAACGTGGTGAGGTCCATAAAGCGCTGAGCATCCACAGACATCAAGTTAACAATCTCTCCCACGGTGGAAGACCGCTTCGCTTCATTAGTAATAACCAGAGACTGCACAAACAGAGTCAGCATCACAGTAATAAGGTTGGTTGTAGAGGTTTACAGTAGTCTGATTAATTAGTGTGCACAAATGACAGATGACCTTTTCAGGATTAGGAACATGCAGGTATGTGGAAACAATGACAGAGCTGTCATATAACTCTCCTGCTGTTACAACACACAGTCACAGAGCAATTAACCTTTATAAACGAAAATAATATTCCAGATTCCAGCTAACCAGACAAGTCAAGAGTTTCACTTGTGACGAGAGGACAGTACACTACATCTCATAATGGAAACATTGGTCAGTGACTTCGTGACTTTTTTGCTGAGGTCACACACATAAAGTGCTACCTCATAGTGACATATCAGTTTGCATAACTGCACATAATTCATTTACAAGTTAACCTGGCACTAAGTTACCTTCAATTTTCTGGCACAGTTTCTGTGCCAAAACACAGCATGTTACAACAGGCACACTCGGGATTTATTTTGTCTGATGGGCTAGGTAATTGATTTATAATTTGTCCAGCCCTGATATACAGTCTCCTCTGAAAGTATTGGGATGGCAAGGCCAATTCTTATACACTGAAGATTTTGGGTTTGACATCAAAAGATAAATATGAGATGCAAAATAAATATGAGATCACAAGTTCAGCATTCATTTTCTGATATTTACATCTATTACAAACAACTTAGTACATGTCATCTCATATTCATCTATTAATCTCAAACTAAAATGTCTTCAGTCTATTGTAAAAGTTATGGAAAAAATATGGAGAGGACTGTTGTATTGGTAACCAGTCTTTCATCCTTCATTCATCTTCTGCCGCTTAATCCTGTTCAGGGTTGCAGGGGGAAGCTGGCGCCAATCCCAGCTGACATTGGGCGAGAGGCGGGACACACCCTGGGCGGGTCACCAATCCACCGC
>JAQMCW010000006.1:5539349-5558936 GCA_030068335.1 Chrysichthys cranchii
GAGGAAACCCACACGAACACGGGGAGAACATGCAAACTCCACACAGAAAGGCACCCGTGCCGAACCCGGGGCTCGAAGCCAGGACCCTCTTGCTGTGAGGCGACAGTGCTAACCACTCAGCCACCGTGCCACCCCGCCATACCTATGATGTATCAAAATACATGTATCATTTCTGGTTTCCCAAGCTTTCTGAAAAGGGAGCACCAGCGTTACCTGACGAAATATAATTTTCAGCCATTGCCTGTTTGCTTACCAGTTAAGTCAATGTTTCCCAAACTAAGGATCGCAACCCAAAATGGGTCGCCAGTCTTTATTTATTGGGTCGCCATTTGGCAGGTATGTTATGTGTAAATGTACAGTAGATGTTATGAGTATTCCTGATGTATTTTTGTAAGTATGGGTCCCACTGTGTCACCAAATTTCTCTTTTGGGTCTCGTACTGAAAAGGTTTGGGAACCACAGAGTTAAGTGAATGCTTTATCCACGAAATGATTGAGGTATATAAAAATGATCTGAATAATGTCTTTCATATATTTTTATATGATTGCTCCTGTGTATGTGGAATGAGGTGCACTAGATCATCATACACATTCTAGATACACTTTCCCAGTCCACCCCTGCTCAGGTGTGTAACAAACTCAGTCAACATAAAAAAAAAAAAAAAAAAAATAGACCAGTAGGCCTATATGTTATATAGTATATGTACATGTAACATGCATATACTGTATGAATTACTCAAAGGACTTTTATTCAACTTTCTTTCTGTTTTATCTCAAGGAAATGTATAATACAAGCAGACGAGCTAAACTGGCATTACTCAGTCATATGGTGTTGGATTATACAAATCAGATACATAAAAATATATATGATTACTGTATAGTGGCAGTAAAACAATGCAACTGATTTGTAATATGATCATAAAGACGTTACACACTCCTATGACGGATCTCATCGGTTTGACTGAGAAGTCAGTAGTAAATAAAATTATTAAAAGACCCTGAATGAGCAAAGTACAAGGTTTGCACATGTTCAAGTCTGACTGCCAGCCTCACTTCGCATTAGAAGTTCCTTATTCCTGTACATTTCGTTAGAGGTCCATAGCAGGATAGTAGAAATTTACCATGTTGCTCAAGAAGGAGGCTAATGTGCTTCAAGTTGCTAATGTGGTTCTGAGCTTTGAATTTTTCCCAACCCCCTCTCACTCTTTTACCCAGATCCAGCTCATCAGGTGGCACTGCCATGTCTGTGGAGGGCGTGGGCTTCAGGCAACCAGCCAAGAGCAGAATCCGCCGGCATCAGCACCGCCTCTCCTCTGTGTTCAGCCGTGGCGTGCTCTCCACTCGTGGTGACGTAGCTGTAGCTGGAGAAGAACCGGCAGTAACAGACGATCCCTCAGAACTGTCTAGTCACATAACAGCACCAGGCATCCTTAAGATTTTTGGTAACGAGATCTGCGAAGGTGCCAACTATAAGAGTGTTCTGGCTACAACCCACTCCAGTGCCAAAGAACTGGTGAAAGAAGCACTCGAGAGGTGAGGACACCAGAGCTTCCTGTGCTTATTTGGGTGGATTCATCTGAAACATTGATATTTTTTATTATTATTCATTTATGTCAGTTAAAATGCCCATGCACAAGCACTCATCCTTGCTAGTGGATTTGCTGTTGGTGATTTACAAATCTTCAGAACAACCCAGTCCGATATATGAGAGAGAGTCTTAATCAAGTAGGCCTATAGTGCATGTGAATAAAAACTTTTTCTTATGCTCTGTTTAAATGCTGTCAGTATTGGAGGTGTGAACTCATTACCTAACATGAAACCGACTTCACCTGTAATAATAAGTCATAATTTTGTGAAAACATCCTGTTCACTTTGCTAAGTCATGTTTTTGCTAAACTTCTTTTTTATTTATTTATTTAAACGAAGTAAATGGTCTAATTTTGGCTTCGAATGAATTCCGCTGACATTATACCTGCCTTGTGGCCATGCTAACACGCACAAACAAATTTTTGATCATTTGCAGCGGTGCCTTGCAACTTTACATAAAAAAGCTTGAATATTCATTAAGACAAACCCACAAAGCAGACAATATGCTCAAAGCGCTCCTGTGAAAGAGCAGTCCTCCATAGGCTGTGTTAATAAATACACAAAGTTAATAAAGTTAATATAGTTAATTCCTTTTTTATACACAAACCTTTAGTTAACCAGGCAGTAATAATGCATCAGCAGACGCAGTAGTAGATTAGTGGTAAAGCCTGTTTGATAGTGGCTTCAGGAACAAGTCCCAGGCTTGCCAGAAGGCCACTGTTTGGCTCTTGAGAAAGACCATAGACCTTTAACTGCTCGTCCAAGCTAGGACTGGATCCTGGATTCCTTGAAAGTCATGTTTGCCAATTGAATAAGTTCAGTTATGGGTGGTGGCAAGTTCTCTCTGGATACTATAACTTCTTTTCTGTCTTTTGTCCTGTTCTGTATAAAGCGGAAAACATTAAGTGTGATGTCATACCAGAGCCTTGAAGCTTTTTGTTCTCCCAAAGCATTCCTGCTCGGCTTTTTCTCTCAAACACATAACTGTTAATCTTGTTTGTGCCCTTGGATGAAAAGCAGAGAAGTGCATGTGAGAACATGAAAAAAAGATGAATGTACTAAATATACACTATATACTATAGGGTTGTGCAGTGTGAGCTGGTTTTAGGATGGGATTTACGGTACAATGATGACAAACTCAGAGCTGGCGAACTCTGGGTTTATAGCTTAATACTGTTAAAGGATGTGGGAGGGGGGGGACGGGACGAAAAGAAGCATGAAACAGCCTTTGTGCACAGGGGCAGATGTCTGTTCGAGTTAAGTTGAATATCTGAATGCCAAATGTCCCATTTGTGTTAGAGATGGGGGGAAATGTGAGTAGAAATGAATTCCTTCGATGCAATGCAAACCATGAATGCTAACCACTAGGACGCTGACTCGGGTTTTTAGAAAGTGGTTTTTTTTTTCACTTTTCTCCCATTCCACAGCTAGAGTCTATGTGTGTGTGTGTGTGTGTGTGTGTGTGTGTGTGTGTGTGTGTGTGTGTGTGTACTTGAGAGCGGGTTTGTATTGGTGTCTACACTACTCTATACTGCTACTGTACAGTACATATGAAATCAGCAATCAAGCAGAAGCGTGGACGCATCCTCTAAAAAGTGTGAAATTCATTTGTTTCATGTGTGTTGCATTAAAATCTGAGCTCAGCATCAAACCAGGCACCCTGCAGCTATGAGCCAGCAATGCTACCCTCTGCACCACTGTGCTGTTCCTCTGATATGTAAACCTGTACTAATGATCTTATCATCATACAAAGAAGTCCAAAATCAAGATCTTGCCCTCTTTCATTTCATATCCCTAATACCTTGTGCAAAAATCTCATGAATGTCTGTGACTTTTGTTACGTTTTTACAGATACTCTCTGAACAAGGCGGATGCCGATGCCTATGTCCTTTGTGATGTTATCGGGTGCATCAGAGAAAGAGAATGGAGGAGCGAGTGTGTGCGTGTGGTGGGAGACAACGAGCGGCCGCTGCTCCTGCAGTCGCTCTGGAAGCCCAGAGAAGGCTACGCGCGACGCTTTGAAATCCAGAGCAGAGCTAGCGTGGAAGAGAAGATCTCCAGAGACAAGGACACGGTGACTGCAGGTACAACACAGCCATGTGTCTAAATAAGTCCTCGGTGATATTTAGCAATAGCTTTTCTGCCTTTTCTAAAACATCTATTATGACAGACGTTGTGTATAGTAAGTTTCAAAGCCTGTCAACTAAAATGAGCTACATTTCTTATCCGAATTTTACACTTCACCGTCACCGTCCACTTTCTTAAGAACACCTACGCACTGATTATTCTATCAGCCAATCATGTGGCAGCAGGCCGATGCATAAATTCATGCAGGTTCCGTTTATGCTTAAATCAAACGTCCGAATGGAAAAATAATCTCCATGTGATCTCTGTGACTTCAATCGAGTCAACAGTTTCCGTTTGAGTTTTTCAGAAACTGCTGATCGCTTGGGATTTTCACACACAACAGTCTCTAGTGTTTACCCAGAATGGTGCAAAAAAAACCCAAAAAAATTCAAGGGAGCGACTCTTCTATGGGTGAAGATGCCTTGTTGATTAATGAGGTCAGAGGATAATGACCAGACTAGTTTGAGCTGCCAAGAAGGATATAGTAACTCAAATAATCGCTCTTTACAACTGTGGTGAGCAGAAAAGCATCTCCGCATGCACAGAACATCAGAATTGAGATGTATGGGCTGCAGTAGCAGATGACCACCTTAGGTTCCTCTCCTGTCAGACAAGAACAAAAGAGATCACAAGAACACAAATGTGAGGCTATCGTCATTCAAACTGGAGAGTTGAGGTTTTAAAAACAAATTCCCCAGGTCTTTTTCTAGTCTTCACCTGTCCAGTTTCATGAATTTGGCCAGAAATACAAATTTATATAGTGTTCCACAGAAATACTGTAGCACACTTTTTTTTTGGTCATTTTGCCATTCTTATTTCCCAGGGATCAACGCTCAGGCTCGCAAACTGCAGAAGACACGTTCACGGGGGAGGTCTGTGGTGTTCGGAGGTGGGCGTGGCACTATCACAGACATCGGGCCGAGTCTGTGTAGGAGTCTCAGTGAAGCAGATCTCAGGCCCTCCCCTGAGCCCCAGCAGGGCCTTAAGAGCCAATCGGGTGGGGCGGACTCGGAGGTCTACAAAGAGCGTCCCTGTGTGGCTGGCAGAAAAGAAGAGATGGAGAGCGGCGATGACAACTGCACACAGTATTCCATTCACCCGCCCGTGCACTTCCCTTACTTCCTGCTACTGCAGGGCTTCAGTTACAGACAGGTAGTACAAATCTGCCCCACCTCTACTACCTCCCCCCCTCACTTGCTTGCTTCTCCCCCCTCTGCCTCATCCAACATTAGTTCTACTGTTTTTTTTTTTTTGTGGAATTTCTGGTGTGGAGATATTTTAGATTTGTAAGCAGTGCACACATTTTCCCAAGACATCCAGCACTATATCAGTTGAGTACCTGTTCTTGTTTGAACATGTCTAAAACATGTTTCTGCACACTGATGGGTTGTTGGTTTTTTTTGTATTTTTTCCCAGAGTTTTACTCTGGTATTTATTAAGCGGAAATGTGTACCAGCTCACTGGGTATTGAACACTCTTGCTTCGGGTCAGTATGGGCCATGTGACGTCAGTGTGCCATGGAACAATGTTTTATTTCCATTCGATCCCACTGGAAAAGAACACAAAGAAATCCTGAGTGCCAGGCAGAAGGGAAAATCTTCTGAAAAAACAGCTGCGTGTGCAGAAACCGGCTGCGTATAAACACAAGGCAGGAAGCACTGTGCAGTATGTTGGGTGTCCAGAGGGTGGACACATTTCCTGGCAGATTAGCTTTGTCTGTTGAGTGATTAGCACACCACAACATTTACTACAGATGATGTGTAGTAGGGAAGTGAAGCGTCCATTTTTAAGTCTAGCCTTTAAATCTGTGTCATTACTCAGAGCAATTTAAAAGGAACAAGAAGGGTAGTAACTTGCTCATTCAATCATATTAACTCCTACTATAGCACTTTTCTTCTTCAGCTTAAAGCAGGACTCAAGAAGGACTGCTTATTTATCCATTTTGATTATACAACATTCTGATTGGTCAGAAAGGGTTGATTTATTTTCTATTACACCAGCTTCTGGCTGTCAGGTTTATATTAATGTACCCATTCCAAGATATTATTTCTGTGGCTGTGGTTAGCAATGTTGCATCAGAGCAAGAAGTTTTTGTGTTCGAACCTGCTGGCTGACTGGGGCCTCGCTGTGTGCATGTTCTCCCCGTGCCTGCATGGGTTTCCTCTGGGTGCTCTGGTTTCTTCCCTCCCACAGTCCAAAGACATGCAGGGTGTATCCTGCCTCTTGTCTGAAGTCAACAGGGACTGCTTAACAGAAAATGGATGGACACATCCCACTAAGGATAAGAACAAGTGTATAGCCTTGTACTCCACAAATGGCTTTTAAAAACATGTCAAAAATTTGATACAGAGTATTTTTCTTTAAGGCGGCTTTTATTTTGCATTTTTCAAAGGCATCTCAGTTAGAGGTAAAGCTTTGACATTAGGTTTCTGACCCAGGGAAGTCCACGTTTCATCAGGCTGCATTATTCCATCCTGTTGCCGATTATTTCTTCATTTATTTTCCTTTAAATTAAATATAAACCAAATCTAGTTAATATAAAAAAGGAATCGTCTATTAGAACTGGCTTGTTTACAATTGGTGACTGATAAACCAAACCGCCAGTGCTAATGTGCATGTAACTCAAGGCAGAATTCAGCGTCTTATGCAGGGCTCTGCTTTTCGCTTTAAGTTTGCCTGAAATGGATTTATCCGATTTTTCACTGCTGTCTGTAATAGTGGTCCGCCAATCAGTTTTCGTCAGAGTTTCATCTGTGAGCAGGATCTTTTTTTCAGGCTGTTATTACTTTTCGTGATGTTGCATTTAAGTGAAATATCCAAATGAAAACATATGCAAGACACAGTAAGTTTGGGGTAAAGATGAAACTAATTTAGGTCATTCTTTAGTTATAAGAGCTTTCTGTAAAAATTCTGAAATAATTGTGGCCGGGATTTTCTTTTGATTTATTTGCGTGTATGATTTATTCGCTGGTGTGGCTGCGAGAGAAAGATGAGTAACAGATGTACATGAAGTTTCATGCCTGGCTCAATTTCTCTACTGACCAGTGAAAAAGACATTTATGTCATATTAATTTTAGAGTCATAAAAACATGATGTTAGTAGTTTTCATTCTCACTCTGTTTCTTAGTTACAGAACAATGAATACACATTTGCCAAGATGGAGGGGGGTTTTTTGTTGCATAAATTTACATGCTAATATGTTATGTTTTTTAAGGGGCAATTTCAGCGTAAATAAATCTGTCAATGCCTGATTACTACAGAACCCAGAATGCATTGGACGAACTTGTCAGGACATTTTTTGAGTTCACGGGGATTTTTAATAATCACTGATTGAACTTCTTCCACAATTAGCAACCATACATAAGTGGTATTACAATTTTTACACCTTTTTTTTTTTTTTTTTACAACTCTATAGATATGAAAGCAAGAGAAAAATCAAGAAACGTTCCACATATTAAGTGACATTTAACTCAGATTTTAGTTATTCAGCATTATTTAGCTATTCTGCACTGAACTAATATTCCATCTGATCTTATTCTCAGGACTTCATCATCTATGCTCTAAATAGTAGCTGTACAGTTTTTGGCTGTGATTCTGAGCAATCTGATGGAGTGAAAGCGCAGCCAACTGTATGTGTCACTCTTTGGGCTCCTGACATCCAACCACAGCACTGCTGCATCCAGAGACTCCAGATCACAGCTTCTGATCTTCAGCAAGATGACAGGAAAGGTCCAGGAGTCACAGTCCTGAAGCCCTTACATGGAGCCTTGGTCAAAAGGAACGGAGCGGTTGTCAACCAAGAGGTGGAGCTTCATTCAGGAGATGTCATAGGCTTGGGCGAGAATTACCTCTTCATGTTTAAGGATCCCAACATTGAAATTTTGGACAATCCTCCTAGTGTAGCTCTTCCATGGCTACGTGACCCACCACAACCTCATCCTCCCACATCATTTCCTCTCTATCAGACATGCCTGCTGTCTACGTCAGGGGGCTCAGGAACACCCTGTGCTGCAGACAACACCTTGCCCTGCCTGAGGCACACAAACGGACAAGAGCTCATCCTCTTTTATGACGTAGAGCATGAAGCACGGGTCCTGGAGGAGATATTTACAAAGGTAGACCATCATGAAGACCTACACAAGCTCACCCCATCTTTCCTGCTGTGTTTGTGCCTCCAGCAATCATCGACACATTTTCCCATGACCGACCTGCGACGTCTTCTGCTACAAATAGCCAGTGAGGTTCAAATAGCTGTACTGGTAAGGTTCAGAGTATAAAAAATACTCAAATATATTTCATTCTTTGGAGGTTCTCACAGCTGTACTTCTTGTTTTTATGTTCACATAGGAAAGGGCAAAGGAGCTTGCAGCTGTTCAATCTGAAATGTAGGTCTCATCTTCACAGTTTTATTATCAGGAACTAACATGCTATAGCGACACTCTTAATAGATTCCCAAACCTTGAAATCCTCATGGCTTCATGGCTGTGAATTGATTCCATACTTTGAGGTATTTCCTTAAGAATCAAGGAGTTCCAGTGAAGGCGTGTCAAAGCACTTGACTGACTGACACAATAGTCAGTAGTGATTGAAACGCAGTACATGTGCAACACGTCTTATGCCAAATCTACAAAATCATGACAGTAGCTTTTTTCGCCTTAACCAAGCAATGGTAGGAGAATGGAATGTTTGCCCAAAAAGATCCCTAGCCAAGAACACAGTGGGACAAACCATGTTTACGGCTAGCAAGCTACTACTGTAGATAGAGCCAGACCAACCTCTGGGAGTGGGCCATACAGTATAGGACATTTTAGAGAACGTTTAATGCATTTAAAGCAATTTCATTTTTCAATTTCAGGGATCTTTGTTTGTCCTTCTGGTTGAAACCTAAAATAACACTTTATTATCCAAGGAACCTTAAGAAAACATTATGTGTGTAGCTTTCTCTGTCTATTTCTCTCTCTGTTATAGTAAGCTCTAAGAACATCTGAATTTTATTTTATTTCAGTTCATTAAATGATTGCTTAAACAATTTAATGCACTGTAAATTTAGTCATTCATAGCTCATACTGTTAGAAAAAAGTGGATCAGTCTAGTCCTAATAAAGGGTTTGTCCAGAAGCTCTTCTAAAGACTCCATGTAGAACCCTGTAACACTCAGGGCAGAAAAATCTCTTTAAAAATCTAGACCAATGAACTGTAAAGAACTCATTCATAAAAGATACTCTGCTCGAAGACATTCGAACTGCAGACTGAAATTTAGTGAGACAAAGTGGGATGAACTAAGACAAGGTGAGATGAAGTGAGACAAGGTGAAATGACGTGAGACATAGTGAGATGTAGTGAGACAAAGTGAGACAAGGTGAAATAAAGTGAGCCACAGACATAGTAAGACAAAGTGCGACATAGGGAGATGAAGTGAGACGGGGTGAAATGATGGCTCAAGCTGAGACATAGTGTTCAGAAAAACACAGCAGAGAAACTGAAAACTGACAAAGATAGTGTAACAAAGTGAGATGTCGTGAGATGAAGTGAGACTTGAGCCAGGCCACTCCACCTTGATATTTGTCATAGCAGATACTCACACTTCAAAGTACAAATGGGTATGACAAACTGTGCACTGGCAAACTTAGTGAGACAAAGTGAGGTGTACTGAGACAAGGTGAGATGAAGTGAGACAAGGTGAATTGACGTGAGACAGTGAGATGTAGTGAGACACTGAGAAGTAGTGAGACGTAGTGAGACAAAGTGAGACATACTGAGATGAAGTGAGACAAGGTGAAACAAAGTGACATATAGTAAGATGAAGTGAGACAAGGTGAGAGTCAGTGAGACAAAGTGAGTGAGACTGTCTCTGTCTCACCTCATTCACATAATTTTACCTTCTCACCTTGTCTTGTCACCTTGTCTCACTTCATCATGAGACAATGTGAAATGACATGAGACATAGTGAGACCTAGTGAGATGAAGTGAGACAAGGTGACAAGACAAGGTGGGAAGGTGAACTTATGTGACACAGAGTGAGACATAGTGAGACAAAGTGGGGGAAAAGAATGAGACAAAGTGAGACATGGTGAAGTGAATTGAGACAAAGTGAGACGTGGTGAGGTGAAGTGAGACATAGTGATCAGAAAAACACAGCAGAAAACTGCAAACTGACAAAGTTAGTGTGACAAAGAGAGATGTAGTGAGACGAAGTGAGACTTGAGCCAGGCCACCCCACCTTGATATCTGTCATGGAAGATACTCACACAAATGGGTCTGACTTTGTTTCTCCTCACAGCAGGAAAACTGCAATCTGACAAATTTAGTGAGACAACATGAGATGCAGTGAGATGTAGAGAGACAGGGTGAGACAAAGTGAGATGTAGTGAGATGAGGAAAAATCAGAAGCAGGAGAGATAGAGGGATGAAAAGACACAGAGTGCTCAGTAGTATTGCCCAGAACATGTCTAGTATATTTGGAGGGTATTATTTTAAAAATTGACTATATGGGAGCAATTTTTCATTCAAGCTCTATGGGGAAAAATAAATTAAAGTCAATGAGAAAAACCGAGGGATAAAAAAACAGAAAGTAGAAGTGATAGAGCAATGAAAAGTGGGACAATGCTTCTTAGTATTGCCCAGAACATGTCTAGTAAGTTTCGAGGTAATATATGTTGAAAATTGACGATTTGAGAGCAGTTCAAAAAGTGTTCCTATTAAAAGCCTATGGGAAAAAATTAATGGAGATTCAAGTCGAAACGAAAAGACATAGTCTCCAAACCAGTAACAGGACCTAACAAACTTGAAACAGCATTTCTACTTTAAACGAGTTTTTGATCCTTGAATATTAATAATAATAATAATAATAATAATAATAATGCTTACAAGCACTATATTATTTTTAAGCTTTTTAGTATTATGCTTTTGAAAAATTTAAAATCATTACCACAAAAAAACCTAATTGCTATGTACTTTGACAATAAGTAAAGCAAAGAACATAATATACAGATTATTTTATGTAGTTTGTATGAGGATATACCTTTGATTTTTTAATGGTGTAACAATCTGATAGTGGAAAAGTCATGAGTAAGATTTAAGCTCACAAATGTTACTTATATCTTTGCTCATTTTCACTTGAAACGTTTTGGCTGCTAACATTTCTGTGGTTTCCTACCTGGATACAAACTGTATATTTACTTTACAGGAAGTGCATTGACCCAGTGGATCTACAGCCGGAGAACCTTCTCAGAAGCCTCCAGCCGCTTGTTCTGTGGATGGCCAACTCCATCGAGCTCCTCCATTTCATCCATCAAGAAGTGCCTTGCTTGCTGCATGGGATTTCACAAATGGAAGAGGAAGAGGAGGAAGATTGCATGGGTAACTATTTTACAGAAGCTTCTGATAATTGAAAGCAACACATGATATTCTTCATTATCGAACAATAATCTCTTGTCTACATATTCCCGAAAGCCGTGCTGGAGTTGCGCTTGTCTACTGTGCGGCCTGCCAGCGAGGAGGCCATGACGGTCCTGGAGGAGGTCATTATGTTTACCTTCCAGCAGTGTGTCTATTACCTCACCAAGGTCAGTGTGTTTCTACTTTGGCGTGAAGTGCTTGTTAAATAACCCCAGACACTTTGGCTTCTGTGCATAATAGCTGCCTGTTTCATCACACAGGACCCGCTGTTTTTGTAAGCACTGAGATTGAGTAACGGAAATACTCCTGGGCTAACTTTAGCAAAACATGCTGTGTGAGTTTGTTTTGTATCTCTTGGGCTGGAATGAATGAGAAATTATCAAGGAGGTGAGAATCAAGTCTGAGAGCTTGCGCGTTATAGCAGTAGCATTCTGTATCGGATAAATGTGAAGCATTCATATACAACTATGGACTTCAGCATTTAGAGATTTTGACTGCCTCCAAGTGGCTAATTTAGACTGAGATTGAGATTTTTTGACAAACCCACTAAGGTCCAACCACAGTGTTCAATAGTAAAACATCTCAACTGTAATCTTGCACAAGCATGGAAATATATGGAAATATATGGAATTTTAAGGCAGTTCCAGGCAAACTGTGGAAATTCGGAATATGTTTTGGAAAACGTATAGATAATCTTACTTTATAAACAAATCTTATAGGTAAAATGACCGTATTAACATAAACCCAAGACATTATGAATCTAAATTCCTTATCCTTAGACATTTCCTTCATGGTACTCCTGTTTAATATTTTTAGGAAAACCAAACCCAGATCTTCCAAAGGTCCAGCATTTCTTCATGAAGAAAGACAAAAACCTTGGAAAGGTCAATGTTAGTGTCATATCGTTGTAATATTGCATTTGTTAGATGCTCCATAAAATGAAGGAACAAACTGCACATCCATTTCCTGAACAGGGCACAGGTCACACGGAGCCAGAAACTGAGATGTCTGACTCGTTCCCCAAACCACTACGCATTTATGTAGTCGCTGTTTATACTGGACAGACTCTGTTGAAGATAGAACACCTGACTGCACACAAAGTCATTGTTTGCCCTTATCACATGGTTAGTTTCCTTTCTTCCAGTACTGAAGTGAGATTTGTAATAATATGTTCCCTATTTGCATGCATTGCAAAGTCTGGCTGTAGGCATACTGATTAAATTAACAAAATATGTGTCCCATACAAAGTCAAAAAGCTTCCTTTTTAATTACTTCAAGATTTTCAGTTGAACTGTTCCGTGTGGCCAGTGGAAGGTGGGCCATCCTCCAACTTCCCTTCAGCCTTGAAGCATTAGAAAACCTTTTCCTAATGTTCATTCCATCTCCTGTTTATATTAAGTACAGTTACCAAAACCTCCACTATCAACCATCTAGCGTAAAACAAGGAAGGAACAGGCCTAGCATAGAAATTTAACAGTGTCTCAGACCTCCTAGTCTGAAAAAGTGCTTTAATTCAGGCCTGTTTCTAAGATTTAAAAAAAACAAAAAAAAACAGCTCAATAAAATTTGGCTCACGATTGTGAGCTTCTGACCAAAGGAAAAAGTATCATATGCAGTGGGGATATGACTTAAGAGGCAGGGATGTTTAAAGATGCCTATCCATGTACTGCCTGGTAAAGGAACTGTTGAATTGAATTTCCCTTCCTTGTTTCATTATCAAATTTGGCATATCCTGCATTTGGGATGTGCTCCATGTTCCATTTTGGAAAGTTCCTCGAGGCATCCTGTCTCTGGGAAAATCTGAATTCGTCTTTGGTTTCTGGGACATTTCAGTTCATCGTTGGTCTTGAAAATGATTTGCCATGGGAAGATTTCCATAGGCGTCGGCTGAGTTGAGGGATTTGGGGGTCTGGAGTCTGGGATAGCGTTGGTCTGAGAGAAGCGCTCTTCATGGCTGATTTGTGATTTGGAACATTGCTCTCATCAGAGAATTCCTTCTACTAAATCATGAACTTGGCAGAGGCTTATGCACCAAATGCACTGTGTAATCAATATCAGTTGAGCATTTTAGCTGGCCAGTTAACTCAGTAGACGAATTTAGCTTTAACTTGTTGCAGAAACCACGTATCATCTTAAAATCAGTACTCAGGAACACTACTGAAAGCGAATTGTAGGTTTTAGATAAGCAATCAAGTGCTTTCCGCTTTATTCAGTACTGACTTTGTACAAGTAGCACAACAATAATCCAGAGAAATATCACGAATTCTATCTAGTATCTCTTGTGCCATGGGTATTGTCAATATTTTTAATAGGAAATTTTAACTAAATGCAAACACGACCTTTAGGAAAGACAACAGACGCTTTAAAGCTTGAATAACATTCACAGCTCTCTGTCTAATTTGAAGGCCTGCTAGGCTTTTCTATCTAACAGAAAAGGAAGCAGCTGCTGCTAGCTGGTGGGTGTTTGTGGATTTGTGATTCCCAGAGGCAAGGACAAACTCATGTGGTGCTTCTGCAAACATAATAAATAGTCCGGATGAACAAAGAATTCAGTACATTTTGTGTTTAGGAATATTAATTATACATGTGCCTGATGCAGTAGATAAATAGCTGCCAAACAGCTACAAACCAGCTTCCTTTTCAATCACACCTTGAAATAAGGAGCTATTTCAATAAGAATAAGAGATATGAGAATAAGAATATTGTTCGTTTTCTTGCTCTTTTCTTACATTTTCCATTTTTGCACTTGTGAGATGAATACTTTCTACATTATTTGCCACAGGGTTGCCAGAGCAGCCAGTGGTTGCCAAGAGTGTGTCCATGCACAAACCAGGCAGCAATTTAAGAACGTATACTGCATATATGATGGCCTGAGTTCAAACCACTGCCAAGTACCGACTGGAGACAAGTGTCCATGGACTAAACAAAGACAGCGTTGTCATGTCTGGGCATACAAAGAATAAAGAAGTGTTGAGCTGGAGAAAATGGGGCAGCACACAGGCCGAGTGGAAATCTTTTTTCTTTTTTTCTTTCTTTCTTTCTTTTTTTTTTTTTTACAAGGATCTTCTCTGTGACCTTATTCTCCTGGTCTTCTGCTATAAATCTTAACATTCCTCCAAAAAAAACCCTTTCGTCTTTAGAGTTTCAGCTTCAGCAGGCTTGTAATAGACAGACTAATAGACTGATAAACAAATAGTCTATGTGACATGTGAGACGTGTACCACAATGTGACTGAATTCTAATAGTTGTTCACGTTATAATGCATGTTCTAATATGTTATAGTTCCTATAGCAACAACTTACATTAAACAAGACTTGTTTGGTTGACGGTCCTCAGTCCGAGGTGAGGCTGGAACTTGCAGATGTTGGAAAGTCTTCAGAATGGATGCCATTGCGGTTATTTCGTGACATCACAAGCTGCAGGGCAGCACGGTGATGCGACGGACAGCACTGCTACCTCATATGTCCGGGGTTGATCCTTAGGTCAGGTTATTATCTGTGTGGTGTTTCTGTTGTGGTGTTCTCCCTGCATTTGTACGGGTTTCCTCCAGGCTCTCCGGTTTCCTCCTGCTGTCCAAAAACACGTAGATAGGCAGATGGCTTCCATTGCACTGCCCCTAGATGTGAATTACTCCCTTTTAACCAACTGAAACTGCGTTCCAGGTCTGCGCTGGTGCTTGTGCTAGTTCAGAGATGGTTCAACTGTTAACCTGCTAAGAACCAGTTTGCCTTTCCACATGCTAGAGTGCCCCCGAAGAGCCTCATCGTTATATCATCGTATACGCTCGTATATATCTGTGTTGTGCCAGCAATGCTAGCACCAAGCATAACAACAACAATGCCGCCGGCCTGCAATATCTCTTTACAAGTGTTGCTCCTGGCCTTCATCGATGTCCAAATAAGACTGGTCCAAAGCATTTGTTCTGCTTGTCATGATTGCTATGGATGGTGATTACATTAGAGACAAAAGGTAATTACATAACACGTTTTGATTCTTATTAACACTGAACGTAAGGTGTTAATGTTAGCCATTGTTAACCTTAGTCATTTCACTTGCTCTGCTTTTATCAACCTGGCAGTCACAACATTTTAGTTGGTCTTGTTGGTCATGATAATCCTGCCACCATCCCCTGATATACGTAAATGGTTCTTGTTTCTAGGCCAGCAAAGTAGGAGAGTAGTAAACTATTGCTATAGAAATGATAACATTTTAAAACACTTTAATATATGAATACAAACATATTAATACGTTACTAGAACACATTAATACAAACCTTGGAGCCAGCAATATAGTTGATAGTTGTTACAGTAGTTAGTTCGTCGTTGGCTAGTATTACTGTAGTTATGATAGAAAAATTCATCAAAGGCTTCTGACAAACTATAAGCCATCCTTTACAAACCAAGTAAAAATTGGTTTAATTACTATATATTTCGTTAGGAAATGTGGGACGTAGGAAAGTAACTATTAGTCAACTCCTACGGTTGTAAGGCTGCAGTCTAAGCTGTAGAATATCAGAAATCAGGATGAAGGGAAGAATAGGGCAGATGAAAGGAAGGATGTAAGTTGAACCAGAGGACTGAGCATTGTTTTGTAGTGTTTTGGAGTTCCTCTGGTTAACCTGCTCATAAGGGTCAATAACCAGACCAAGCTTATCACATGTTATTTTAAAGTTTTGGCCCATGCAAGGAACATGTTTTTATCACATCGAAGCAAAGTGGAAGCCCTCATGTTCTGCAAATCTTCTCCTTCGGCTTAATGATAAGGATTAGACACGGTGCACTTAGCTTTCTACGATGGCGTTTCCTTTGTTCACTTTCACTGTGGATTTTGTAATAGTGCGACTAAACATTTCACATCTTTACTTCAATTATTGGCAATATAAACATATTTATATTACCATGCATAAGTAATTATTCTTCCACATTTTGTAAAATTAGAACCTGGAACCGAAATGGACTTTAGGATTGGGATTTTTACCATTTAATTTGCATCTTATGTCTAATATTTCATGGTGTATTTTTTTTTTGTATTGTGACACAAAGCTTAATTAAACAAAAGAGCAGAAATTTGTTGGTTGCATAAGCATTCACCTCCTGGGTCAACACCAGATTTGGCTGCAGTTACAGCTCTTATGGAATATATCAACTTTGCATATCCTGATATCTTGCCCATTCTTTTTTGCAAAAACTGATCACTGTATGGGATTTAATATCAACTTTCAGTCATGGGGTTCCTTCTGGTTTCCTGGTTTCTGCCCACCTCCCAAAAACATGCAAATAACAGGACTGGCTATGCTAAATTGTAACTAGGTGTGATTGAGCCTGGGAAATTTGTATGAATTTCATCTAGGATGTATTCCCTTCTCATGCCCAGTGTTTCTGGGATAAGATTTGGATTCTGACTTGGATAAAGCAGCTACTGATGATGAATGGGGAAAAGTTTCATTGAAAAAAATATTTTCAGTATTACGTCTAGTTTTAATATAAGATAGGCTATGTTGTCTTGAAAAGCTTCTCTTGTAGGCTGTTTATTTCAGTTTGTTCTCATAATGTTGTCAGTTGATGATCTTAATTGTCATGAATATTATTTTTTCCCCACGCAGCTCCTGTACTCAGTCCTCCCAGGCTTGTTAGACAGCAATCCTTTCTCAGAGAATGGGCAGGTGCAGATCCCTAATGAAGTTGCCAGTGTGTTGGATATTTTTACAAAGACACTGAATCTCATCAAAGACTTCCACATACACCCTGAAATTTCCACGCAGCTCTTTGCTTACCTCTTCTTCTTCGTCAATGCCTTCCTCTTCAACCTGCTCATGGAGAAAGGTAAAAAAAAACACCTTATTACCATGGATATTTAGACACAGATGATGTACCTCCTTTACCTTTGGTACCAATACAAGAAGTCGAATGTATTAATTCATTTCTGGTGTTTTGTCCAGTCCAAGCTATTTTCATTCAGTGCAGTTGACCCCTAAGTACAAGAGGCTCAAAAATGTATACGCCCATTTTTAGAAGCAAGATGCACACCACCACACTACCACCAAGACATCTCGATGACATTCTACCCTTCAATGTCCATATAAGTTTTGTAATACAGCTTTTATGCAGATATTTTTCATGTTGAAGTGTGTATACATGTTTTGGGCCCCTCTGTACTGATATCAGTATCTGTCAGTCTTCAAAGCCAATTTTTTTCCAATATCTTGTCAGTCTTTATATGTCTTCATTTCAGATTTTCTGATTAAGTGCATAAAAAGCAAGGCTGTTTTGTTATATTTGTTCATACTGCCATAATGTTGTATATTGTTTGTATGAAGGGTCAGGGGGAAGCTTTTATCACTGGTCCTGTGGGGTTCAGATCCGTGTAAATTTGGATATGCTGATAGACTGGGCTTACACGGCGGGACTCGGAGAACTGGCGCAGAGCCATCTCCTTAAACTCTCCTCCGCCGTCAATCTGTTGGCCACCACTCGAGAACATCTGCTGCAGGTCAGAGACGCTTTCTTTCTCCTCATTGTGTGTGAGTGTAAATGAAAATGAAAAAAAAAAAACCTAATATAATATAATATAATATAATATAATATAATATAATATAATATAATATAAATACGAATAGTACTAATTTACCAGTCATGTGATAATATACAATAGCCTCTGAACATCCCTACTGACCAAATGAACCGATTTTAGTTTATCACTTATGAACAATGACTACACAACTAGGAGGTGAAAAAAACAAATGCAAATGAATACAACTATCTATTAATTGTACTAGATCTACAGTAGTTGCCTAAAATAAGGCTATCGCACCACATTTTCTAAACCTTTGGCACAAAGAACCTGTATTCCTTAATGTAGTTAAATGGGTATGTATGCGTGGTGTATTCTTTCTAATGATATATTATATACTGCATTTCACTTGTGTTTTTAGGCTTTTGCACCAGTTTCATATTTAACATGCGAGGATTTTTGGTGGAGAATACAGCCTACTGGAACCGAGAACACAGTTTAGTACATTAGGCCCATATTGTAGAGCATTATTGCAAATGTTGTCTGTCTATGCTACAATAAAAGTATAGGCTTCTTAATATTTGAATCAATAAGGATATGAATTCTTATCAGTAACTCAAATCTGAGTGCAGTTTTGAAAGGAATTAGACACTATCATGGATACTTCAGATCTTTTGGACCTTCCTGTACAGTACATGCTGACAATCATAAATACAAACCAAAGCATTGAAACACTTCTCACTGTCTCAGAGGGCAGTCTTGTAAAATGCAACGAATACAAGCGTGACTGCTGGAGTACACAGAACCATCCTGTAGTGTCATCATCTGATTACAAGTTTCTATTGACCGTCTTTCAACGTTATCCATATAGACATCAGGAATTAGTGTAGTCTGCAGAAATAATTAACAGGGAGTATTAACCATTAAAGGATTAAGGCTGGCAAACACAAAGGGTCATTCATTCTGGTAGATAAAGATGACATGGTGGATAAGCCTTGCCTACATGTATCAAGTACGTTTTTTTTTTTATTCAGCAGTGTGGGTCATTGTCTGTGTGTGAATGTCACCATTCATGATACACAGCACTACATGCTCTAAATTGTGTGGCTTCCTTGATGATGCAAAAATGGCAATGTCCTTAGCAGCTGAGCGTGAACTGAGACATTCACTTATAGCGAACTCCTGATTCAGTAGCAGCAAATTATGGTCAGCCTTTAAGCAAATGTGCAGATAAATCATTCGGACACATTTTTGTTACTCTCAGACCTTCGTGACGTATTAACTGGTACAGCTTGGTAATTGAAATGACGACTGAGTAGGTTCTAGTGCAGTTTGAGCAGATTTAAAATCCACTATATGGGATTTAGGGCAGGATTGGGCAAACAGAGCCATGAAGGTTTTTGGGATGAATTCTCTACCAGCCAATAATAAGGCTATTTAGAGCCGTGGGAGACTTTTAATTGTTGATAGAAAGCTCATTCCAAAAACCTGCACCTTGGTTTAGGGTTCTTTATTAGCAGAAATGGAATGTAGTGTTGATAAGTATGTTTTCATTAGTGTAGAATTACCTGTAACTATAGGGCGTGGTCCTCTTCCATGCTGCCATCATGTTGATACGCTACGGTAGCCCAAAACAGACAAACCTCTAGAGAGCGCCATATCAAATTTCCAAGCAACAGCGTGTATGGTGAAGGAAGCACCAAAAGGACAAAGAAGAAAAAGAATTTCAAGGAAGAAGAAATAAGAGGAATCAGTGTTTGAGGATGCTGGCTAACAAGTTTGAGAACCCATATTTTGAAAAGTGGAGGATCATACAAATTATTTTGCACAAGAAAAAGTATTGTGAATGTAAGTACAGTGGTACCTTGAGATACGAGTTTAATTCGTTCTGTGACGGAGCTCGTAATTCAAATTACTCGTATATCAAATCAATTTTCTCCATTGAAATGAATTGAAATGCCATTAAT
>JAQMCW010000006.1:5559681-5579307 GCA_030068335.1 Chrysichthys cranchii
TCAAGCAGACACACCCTTGAAAGCATTTGATTTATTTTCCGATGATGCCATGAGAACAGAGATTGTGACATGGACCAGCCAACAAATTGAAAATGTGAAAACCGGTTACACAAGCAATGCTGGATTTTTGTACCAAAACTCCACCAGAGGCACCCACAGCAGCCACAAGCGCCACACAGCATCATCCAGGACAACGCAAGAGATGCTATATTTGTCCCACGTCAAGTGACAAGAAAACCAAATTACTTGTGCAACCAATGCCAACAGGAACATTTTTGCCTACAGCGGGGTGAAATAAGCTGAAACTCGCACACGAAGCATCGTGCAATATTATTTGGATTTTATAACACAGTTATACCATATTATTTCAAGGAAAACAAAAAATTGTAATAAAGTTGTGTTATTCTGGTCATATAGCATGGTTTTCACCATGGGATCAAACTGACCCCATGGTACCAAGAATGTGATTTTTTTCATGGTACCAGAGCAGGGTTAAAGTGCTAAAGAAAAAACGTCCAGACTTAATAAAGACAAGTCTGTTTCTATTTTCAGGCCATCTTCAACCTCAAATATTGCACGTGCAAAATAACTACTTTAATGTTAAAAAACATGAAATCCTCCAATAGCTGGAAGCACATGGCACTGAAAAAAACAACACTACTTACATAAGGAGCGGCTTTAAGAACACCTGAAGAAGGAATGCAGGTGATTCTCACCGCCTCTGGCCTCCACCTCTAAAACTGAATACACTAATGCATATTTGCCAACACCCAATCCTGTTACTGTTAATTCTACACACTACTATAAATACTTTTCCTGAATTCAAATAGACTACTTTGTCTTCGCTACCCTCCCATCCACACATGCTTGTGAGATACTACATACTGCAGATTTAGAATATTGCTGGTGATCTTGTGGTTCTTTTATTTGGCTTTTCTGCTGACCTTAGGCCAGAACTGTGAGTACAAATAATGCAATAATGCACATTAGGGCTAAGTAAGAGCAATTAATCAATGTTAAACATGTAAGCTAATAAAAAAAATCATCTGTTTATAGTAATTAAGTCTTAATTAAGAGAATACATGACACAAGTAATGACCAAGACATGAAACATATTACTGAAACTACAGAGAACCAAGTTATACAGTATAAAATATGGCAAAAATAGGTCATTATCAATGTTTATTATTAATGACTAGGTTATAACTCAGTATAACTCAATATTACTGTGTTCCACAAGTTTAAGTTTTTAGATACAATCTTATGACTTAGAACATGATTTAATTATGATGGTGCAGCATTTTGTTACATATCAAAGAACGTTTGAATTCATACTATGCACGTGAAAAGACGTGACTGTAATCTGTTAATCATGATCATCTATAATTATGATTTTAACCTTGATGGCAGGACAGTATACCTTAAAGCAGGGGTTCTCAAAACAGCCTCAGTGTCGACTTATTACCATCCATCAGTCCAGTTTTCATACACAAACCAAATAATTGAAATACATACAATAATATTTTGGCTGTTTATTTTTGGCTAGCTATAGAACACTTTTCATTCCTGCACTTTTCGCTATCAGAAGACATCAGGTCCATGTTGACATCATTTATTATCGCCTTACTTGTTTTTGATTTATTCAGCTTTGTATTAAACCAGATCGATTCTTATGGCCACACCAATATTCCAATGAGTACAAGAATTCAGCGATAAATATCATACCTTTGATAATGGTGGTTGTGATTTCTACTACTAGACCAAAATAATAATAAACAAAATACACAGTCCCCCTGGTCATGCTTCCTGGACCTTACCATGAGAACCATTGGTTTAAGGCACATTAGCCATGGCTATTTTAGACATGAGTACAGGAGCATAGCTTTCATTTTACTGAAACAGAAAGAAACTGTACTTCCCTCTAAATGGACACCAATTCCATACAACCTGAGACTTAAACTGACCTGATTGGGATCATATGTCATGAAGCCTAACAAAATAAGACTACTGCATACACATCGCTTAAGTATTTAGTACTCTTAACCTCCCACACAACACCTTTTACCTTTTATTGGGTGAAGAACCGTATTTGGTAACTTTACCAGATATCCAAAATGGCCCTCCGTACCTCTTTGTGAGGTCGTAGAACCACATGGTTTCCTCCCATCCTAAATCAATGTTGCTTTAAGTCTATATGTGTTTTTCTTAGATTTTTTTTATATACATTGGCCATGCATGGTAACTCTACTGACCTTGATTTCAACATAAAAATGAAAACAATTCCTGTAATATAAAGTCTTTTAATATTATCCTCCAGTAACACTCCAGAGCTGAAATTTAGAATTTCCATGTATTTCAATTCGTACCCTGTGAAGGGTTCATACATTATTAAAGCATGCAAAGGCGATGGCACAATTGTAATCCTAGAAGAGGCATTCACCGAAACCAGTGACTGGGTGAGAAGGGCGTTAGTCAGTCAGAGAAGCAACCAGGAGGCCAAGGGTAACTCTGAAGGTGCTGTAATGTGTATGAAATGCTATGAAATGTGTAAAAGTTCAAGGGGCATGAGTACTTATGCAAAGCGCTGTATCAGTTACGTAACTAGAGGAGTATGTTTCCATCTTCCTAGGAAGCAGTGATGGAGTGGTGCAGTTTTAACATGCCACACCAGGTTTGAGGATCGTATTTCAGGAAATGGGAGTGTGCAGCTGGAGCTGGTGAGTAATCCGACTCGGAGGAGGCTCGGTCACATGACTTCCTTGGCAGTGCAGCGCCATTAGAACAGCCGAGAGCAAGAGCAGGAAAGTGAAACTTAAAGCTCAAACTGTTTTCTACCCTTTCTGTTTATCCTGCACGCTCACAACTCTGATATAGCTCAGGTTTGTCCTCTTGAATGAAGACGATCAAAATGAAACCCAAACTGCTTTTTTTTAATGAATGGAGATTCTAGGGTTGGGATTTGCATTCTCCCTCCCTGTTTCTCTGAAAATGAAAGTTAAGGGTTGGTTGCATTGGGCGTTGCTTTCTGTTTCCTTTCTCATGATGTACATGAAACTTCTCATTGGCTGTCTCTGTGCATGACTGTGTATTTGCTTGCTGACGAAGGTGGAGTGCTATAAAACAACAACAGGCGTATTCATGCTCAGCTGTTTGCTTTGAGTTATTTCAGTGACTGCTCTCCTATGGTAAGGCTGATGTTACAGTTTTCCTTTTTGTTCCCATTGCTTTTTGTTTTATATGCAGTGTCAAATTACTCGTTCATGTTGTTTCCTATTGCTTATGAGACTCATGATGTTCTACAAAGATCTTATTTATTGGCATGATTTATCATTGTGGGATAAAAAGTAGCCTGTGTTCAGCTTTTAAAACGTTTCTCGTCAGTGCTTGACTCCAAGCCAAGAGGTTTTAATTGAATCTTGTTTAGCTAACTGATTAAAAAGTGTGTACATGTAAGGTTGTCTTAAAGTGCCCTCGTATAGGAAGGCAGGTTGTTTCCTTGAATCCTGGGAGTTGTAGTCCTGTAATTCAGTTTACCTTCTGATGCTTAATTATTTTTTTATTTGCAGATGAAGAAATGGGTAAAATCAATAAGAAAGTCATACGGCTCGTAGAGGGTCACCCCGAAGGAATCCCGCTCCCGAAGCTTGCTGTGTTCTACAATCAGAAGTATCATCATAACCTGACCGTGTCGGAGTGTGGCTTCTCCAACATTGCCGAATTCATTGCCTCTTTGTCCGAGCATCTGGTAGTAAAGGATGGAAAAGTTTTCCACAAGAAGCACATACCCCAGACCCAGGACACTGCAGAGGACATGAAAGTGGCTCAAAGCTGCCCAGAAGGTATTGTTCAAATCCTTGTGATTTTTCTATTAAAGATGTATGTTGTACTATCATTCTTCAGCAGAAAAAAAGAACCGTTCAAAGAAATAATCGAAAGCCCAATATTGGTATGACGTTCCTGTCCGCAATGACTGTGTGTAAACTTCAAACTTTATATGTCCTAAAGATAGTGTTTTTGCTGGGGTGTCTAATATGAGTGTCTCACTGCTACTTCATGCTTTACAAAATGCAGATAAGGACAGAATATCACAGGAAGTGGTGGAATTGGTTCAGGAGCACCCAGATGGCATTCCTCTCAAGCAGCTAGCCGTGATCTACAGCATTCGCAACAAACGAAACCTGGTCGTTTCAAACCTAGGCTTCACTTCAGTGGCCAGTTTTGTCGATTCCCTGTCAAAGGATTTGCTGGTGGAAAATGGGAACATCTTCCACAAGACTCACAGGATTACTCCTGGGCCAGAAGCACCATTGAATGAAACTCCTCCCGCAACAAAGACTAACTCTGGAATATCCTTTAGTGCTGTGCCAGCAAGAAAGGAAGGTGAGATGACCCAAGAAGAGCTGCTTGAGAAGGTTAAGGAGGTTATCAAAGTCTACCCAGCTGCTCAAACCTCCATAACACAGCTGATGAATGGCTACTTCCTGCATTTTGGGTCTATACTGCCGCTGGGGCTGTATATGTCACTGTACGACAGACAGACCAGCACACAACAGGCAACTTTTGGTCAGGCAAAGATTATCGCAGAACAGGAGACACTAAGCCCTGCTAGTACGTATTGTCAGCATAATTCTTAGGAATTTTGACAATCAGACAATGCAGAGTGGCTTAATTGCAAGTGATCGCATTTGTACGCTTGTAGTTGGTTCTTTTAATTTACATTTATTTTTATTTTCAACCCATCCATATACAGGGATACAGTGGGATTGGTTAGTATGTATGCAGGACCATGATGAAAATGTTCAAAGCAGTGCAAATTGTATTGAAGATGAATTTGAACGTGAACTTTTCACTCGTGTTCTTCACACGCTTCTTTGCTTTTTCACTCAACAGCATCAGTAAAGATGCTCTCTACACCTGCTGCAAGCCCACAGCGTGCTGTAGTAACACACTGGATGACTCAAGAGGTACGATCCAAGAGCGGCTCTCCTGTGTGGCGGCGTACTGCTACTCCACCTCTTGCCGATTCCAATCTCACGTCGTTGATGGACTTCCCACCTCTCGGGACCAGACATTCCAGGGCTGAGGAGAGGAGAATGCGAGATGGCCAAGAGGGAGGCAGCCTGGTGTTCCGCGATGCCCACCATTCCCAGCTGAGAGAGGTGCACGGAGCTAACGTTCGTGCAGTAGAGGCCATGGAGGCGGCAAACGAGATGAAGGAGACTGTGGATTGGCGCAAGAAGAGGCCGAGTCAAGACGAGTTGAACAGCCTCGCAGAGGACGCCATCCGAGACATCGCGACTGAAGGCGAACACGTCACAGTGGAGAAGGTTTGCGTCTTCATATATCTGGACCAAAGTATGTCTTAGATCCGTGAGTGTGTTTTTTTTTTTTTTATAGTACTGTGGTTTTATAGGTGATAAGCAAAATGTGCCGGCTTTTGCAAGTGCGAACCTTGAGTGAGATGGGAATCCGGTCTTATTGGCAGCTGCCTGCTCTGAAGGAACTTGAGCGCACCGTCAAAGAAATCAACCTCTTCATTCAAGTGAGAAGCTTTAAATAATCTGTCTGCAGTGTGTGTTTATATTACACACAAGTATTCAGATGACTCTTTTACATGTCTATGATTAGCAAGAATTGCCAATTCATTTGTATATGAGAATGACTTCAAATTGATTTCCTATACAGCAGTGATTAATACTTCTTTGGCACCGCTTGTATTTGGGTAAAATATCTCAACTTTGTGGTGGCCTGAGAAAACCCTTCACATGGTGAAATTTGGACATTTTCTACTGTTTCTAGTTCTGAAACTTTTTCTTCACCTTCTTCATTAGTGAGCATCTTGGTCACAATTGAATTAAAGTTAAAGCATTTTAAAGTCCGGTTACCTCCAAAAGTGAAAATTAGAGACCGTGTCATTTAATGGTTTCATTCTGACTTCAGTCTAGGGGCATCACAGACGTTTTGATTTCAAACAGAATTGATTAGGCTCGTGCTATAACATGTAGCTATCCTACAGCTTGATCAAAGCAATGATTTACTTCCCGACACTGTGTGAGTAAATCATACTTAGTTACTGAGGTTACAGATATCTTTAGTCTGACTGGCTACATTTACTGCTGCATTTGCTAAACTGGCTCCTTACCCGTGCGTCTCTGCTGCAGGATAGCCTAGGCAAGATTCAAAATGAAATAAAGACATTTCCATTAGGTCAGGGGTTTTCAACTGATTGTGACCCAGGGACCACCATTTAGACTAAGAAGAAACCCGAGGATCACTGTTGTGGGATGTGAGGAAAGGGACTGAGGCGCAAATCTGTATGTTGTCCATATGCATGTGATGTCAGAGATGTATTTCAGCATTAGCAAAGCACAGGGTACCAAGGTTAGACTGGATGGGTCTTATTTAATCCTGAAAATCGTGAATTTTGTATATTTGCATGAATTTGATTATTCACAAACAATAATTAATACATGGAACTTGCATTATTGAATGCATGGGCTTGGACTACCTGCAGTGGACCACCTGGGGGGACAACCGATTAAAACCCCTGCATTTGGTGGATTTGGTGACATATATTTATGGTTTCTATAACTTGAATAGACAGAAAACCCAAATTTTAGCCAACCACATATTTTTGTATCATTTTTTTAAGCTGCTTGCCAGAATTCAGGCGTAGTGACATTCGTGCTGGGCTTTCCTAGACTGCCATACGTACGACTCTGTCTAAAAATCTCCCACCTAACACTTTCATTTGGACAATTAACGATAGGCGCCAATGACAATCTAAAAAAACCTATGTACTGTATATGTATACACAAATGGGTATACTGCGGTGCAATTGGGTGTATTGTATCTTGCTAATTGTACAGTCTATCTCTTGTTGACTAGATACTTGCACTAGCTTCATATACTGTTCTCACCTACTTCATATAGAGTGAGTAACTTTGCTACAGATTTTGCATATGGATAGTCATTGCAACAAACGAGAAACCTGCATGATAACATACCCTGGTGTTATTTCGTCGTGTTTTACTGACCAGTTGTATTTTCTCTGCACACTGTCAGTCGATAGAAGCGATCTGTTCCATGTGCACTCTCTATGAGCTGGGTCAGTCTATTGCCGGCATCAAGAACAAGAAGCGATTTGAAGAGCTCCACCTAGGCCCGCTGTGTAAAATCCCGATTATTCATCGGCTGTTCAAAATTGAAAGCAACACCAAAGATGATGACATACACCAGATCGAGACAGTGGACCTTCTTAGGGTGAGGACTTTTATCACATGCATTTGTGTTTTTTTTTTTCTTTAGTTTTGTGTGTGTATATTGCCAGCATGTAGTAAAAATAGTAAGCATGCTTGATCCTTTTTCTGCTTAATCTTTCGGTAGAGTCTTCGCAACTTCAGGAGAAAGCAGAACAAGCCTAAGATAGACCTCGCCGATTTCTTGCAGTACCTTGCAGACCAGTACAGCTGTAATTCACCGTATGAACTTGGAGTGCGGATCCAGAGTGTCGGGTTGCCCATTTCGGTAAGGTATTGTGGCAGCGTATCTACACCCAGAATCTATGATTGGTGTCCGGTTTTGATCTTTCTCCTCTTTTTTTGCTTTCAGACGTTGTCGAAGGCATATGGGTGTGAGAGTGCTTGCTTGGAGAGAGCCAGAGAGACCATTCAGAAGGAGATTGAGGAGGAGGTGGAGAACAGGCTGCGGAAGATTAAAAAGAGTTTACTGGAGCCGGCACAAGGAGCTCCACTTTACTCCTCCTCTGGCAGCCTGGAGCTCAGGAAAAAATACGCCTCCTTGACTGCAGCCGAGGCCATCCTCGAGATCTTCACTAACTCTGGGGGCATCTTCAATCCAAGAATGACCAAGGTGAACAGGTTTAGGTTTAGACACATGGCCTGTTTTTCCAGATCTGCAGTTATATCTTGCTGTGAACTAAAAGGTTATGTCAGTAGAGACTTTTCTTTATGTTGATTGTTGGTCAGGGGAATTGCTTATGGCTGGTGTTGCTCCATACAGTACTAAGTCCTGTAGCACTGAAGCTCACTCTCTGTTATCACTGCTCACTCTGATATATGAGACTCTGCACTCCGTGAGCATTGCAGACAGCAAATTGGAGTCACGTTTCAGATTCCTGTTAGGGTGTCTCTCATAATGTTTTAATTGCTTCTTCGTGATAGCCCCATATTATCCTAATCTGGCCTAGTTGTCAGATTAGATTTCCACTTCCTCTTGGAACCTTATGAGGATGATAAGGGTCAAGTTTTCCATTTTATGTTATAGGAGCTTGTTTGTCTTGCCAGTGGTCCTTTACTACAGATGGACAAGGTAGAGGGAGGCAATAGCTGACTGCAGTTATATACAGTGTGTTGCATAAGTATTCACCCCCCCATAAACATACCCACCTTTTGTAATGTTATGGAGTCATGATTGTGCCACATTCTTTCCATGATAGATTTAAGGGTCTTCTGCAGAATATGTTTATAACCAAATCCAGGTTATACGTTTTTAACTTTGGCTCGGACTTGCTTGGATAGCTCGGTGGTCTTGCTTGTGCTGTTTGTTTAGGTATGTTATCTGGGACAGGAAAACAGTGTATTTATATTAAAATCACATGGCATGTCAATTGCACACAAGTGGGCTCCAATGAGCTATTAAGACTATAGGGTAGATTCATAACATAGAATCACAGATAAGTTTGTTTTAGGTCCAGGTTGGAACACTGCACAATGTGGAAAATTTCAAGGGGTGAAGACTTTTGCAAGCCACTGTACGTACAAAGTGGGCCTATATGTCAGGTTTCTATGAAAAAATGATCAAAGAGTGCAATAATCTGTGTCTGCATTCCAGCGAGTTCAGGACTTCCTCATGAACGTGTCGGGAGACAGGCTGGCTCGGACTTTGTTTCAGCTGGCTATCTGCGGCGGCTCCCTGGCCATCCCAAATGACCTAACTCTGAAGGAGAAACCCCAAAAACAAGTCCAGGAACAGAAATCATATGAGAATGATGCAACTGAGATGCCCCCCTCAGAAGGTGCCTTTCTTTAATTTTAGCAATAAGTTGACTATCCCTTGGTCCTCACATAGTCCTGACGATCCTGTGTATACAATTCCTCACTTTTTTGTATCTTGTTGTCATACGTGGGTGATTACTTACCCAGATCTTAACTAAACAACTTTGGTTGCTTTGGGAATGTGTGGCCACAGATGCTGTGAAGCTTTACTTCCAGAACTGTGTATCCAGCTTCATGGGAACGGTGACTCTGCCATATCTCAGCCGGCTGGAGAAGAAATTGGCTGAGCATTTCAAGTTCAGGGAGTTTAGCCAGCTACGTCAGGGCTCCTTTCTTGAGTTCCTGATTAGAAACATACAGGTGTGTCCAGAGATACAGATCACTAGCTGTTAGAGAAACAAGAAGCTCTGCGGTTGCCTGTAATGATGAACCCGGTCTGTATTTGTGTGAAGATTCTGCAGGAAGCTGCAGGAGGCGCTGTGGCTATTGGCAACCAGGATATTCGAGCGTATGGCTTCAGACCCAGCCAGCAAGATGTGTATGAGTTTATTAAGCAATGCGGAGACGTGGATCCTTCACGAGTAAGCCCACTACACACATCAGGTCATGTACTGGTTATGTAGTCAGTCTGCTTAGTATTTAGTAATGGATTTCGCGTTGACTCAGGATACTGGGGCGATTAACACAATTATAGTAGTTAAACTTTACCTCAGTTATGAGCAAGTTAGGGAAACTAAAACTGTTAGGGGGGAAAATCTGAAAAAAAATCCATGTCATTTAAATATAAGTGCAATCATCGGATTAAATTTCTACACGTAAAGTTTTTCATTCATATCTGAGTCATGTCTCTAAAGCTGCCTTCTGACAGTGTCCATTGTTAAAAGTGCTATATAAATAAACTTGCAATGAATTGAATTAAAGATCTTGACCAAGTCCAGAAAGTTTCATATTGTTTCATTTTAATACAAATCGTAATATTTGATTATACCGGAATGTCCTGTACATCCAGCATCATTGGGCTATTGTATATGTTTACGTTTGTACAGACCACAGTGTATCTGAGCAAGGAACAAATCAAAGTCAGCGAACATTGAAAGTTTTTCTTCTCTGTAAATAAAAGATTTTGTTTGGCCCCTTTTTAAAAAAAAACTTCTCCTATGATGCTGGACTTGTGGGACACATTGCAGATGTGATATATAGACCAGGACATCTACAAAATGTAGATATTAAGAAAGACTTTCTGTGCTCTTTGATGCAAACTCTCACTCATGGTGAAAAAGACATAAAGTAGTATACCGACAAGCGTGTTGCTGTATTTGAGCAGATGCCATTTATCGAGGCTGCACTCAGGAGTCACTACAGGGTTCAGGACAGTCGAGAGCTGGGCTACGGAAAACTTCGCACGCTGGCAGACTTCGCCAGGCGCCAGAAGGAGCTGTCTGACGGGGCCAGTTCTAGTGTCGTGCGCTACGAATGCCCTCTGCTTCCTAAAGAGCCAGAGTGAGCCTCTCTTTCTCTCTCTCTCAGTCAGTCACACATATGGAGACACACACACACACGAACACACACTTTACACTGTATTATTAGATAGACTTTATCTATCATATGTGTGTAAATGGTTCATAACATAGTCCATAACTGAATTAAAAATTCCCACCAGGTTAAAACAAAGTTTCAGTAATGCTGATTTTCTTCATACTCATATATGTATGTTGATCAAAGCAAATCGCCTGTCAGTTACAAAACATTTTCATGGCTCAGCTGCTTTACACTCATAGAGAGCTAAAAATGACAACATGACAGCTGAATGGTGAATGAGTGCCTCCTAAACGTGTCTTGTGCGAAATCTTCCAGTAACGGGTTGTCTTCTTCCTCTTAATTCATGGATTGTCTTCTTTCGAATCAAGAATATAAATTAACACCGTTTCACACACTTGCCATTTAATTTTGGAATAAATAACCTATTCAAACCTATTGTAGTGTAATCCGTGTTAAATTGCAGTCACTGGCCAGTCATGAAGATAGAAGCCTCTGAATCAAGGTTCTCATTGGTTATGAACTGGCGTGGAAAAAATGCTGACATTCTTTTCTGATGATAAACATTAGAATCCTTTAACATCTGTGCTGATTCATATACCGTAAATGTCTCATTTGTCTGGGTCTCAGGGACATGCTGGTGGAGACGGTAGGCTTGCTGGGGGACGTGAGCCGGGAGCAGGCAATGGCAAGTCTCCTCTCTGCTCCATTGTTGGAGGATTTGGCTGAATGGAGCCAGTGGGAGCTGGTGTTTCAGCCCAATCATGGACCACTCAAACACTTCATCGACAAATATTGCGGTATGTCACCACAGCTACATGAGCGAGAGACTGACAATCTGGAAGAGTACTCTTCACTACATGATTCTGGTCATTTGTCCCATGTTGTTGTCTCTTGGACTTTTGCAGCCAAAGAATACAATGTTTGGTTATCCTTAGAGACCTGAAGGATTGAGTCAATGATTTAGATGTAGACTTGAAAAGCAGAAGCTACCTAGATGTGACAGAAACAGCAATAAAATGGCAGACAGCAAGCAATATTACTGGATTTATCTAGTGGTCTGACATCAGATACACTATGACTGAGTTCTGGAAAACAGCCAATAATAATAATGATGATGATGATGATGATGATGATGATTTTATGTTAATTACGTATTTTGAGATTAATACTTTAAGGAAACATACAGTGGGGTCCATAACTCTGAGATCACGTTGACAATCTGGGATTTTATTACAGTGTATTTAAAATTGGAAGTAAAAAGATGGTTTTAACATTTTGAAATAATAAATAATGATACAACAAAGAAAGTAAATGTTCAGTATCTTGAATATTTAATATTCCACATTCCGCACTACTTCTAAGTTCCTAATTAAATGTAAACAAATTTGTAATATTGACCATATTGTTAACTGCTTTGCACGAAAGGCCACATTTTCCTCCAGTCGGAGAAACTCTTCTGCTGATGATGGGTTCAGGCGACTCTTATGCATTTCCTTTAAAATGCATCGTAAGGTTTTTCATAAAGAGTGCACGCACTCATTAAAGCAAAAAAGGAGACGTACCAAATGCTAAGAAACTCTGAAACTCATGCAAATGTTTAAAAGATTCTATTTGTCACTCACATTGTTGTCAGTAGTAGAATTTGTAATGAAAATTGTTGTATTGAATTAGAATAGGATGCAAAATAGATGCCTTTTCACTAGTGCTCTAAGGCTTTTGGGCCCCACTGTAAATCTATTTTATGTAGGCTGTTTTCTACCCTTGCCAATCCTCATTAAGGTTCATGCGACAGAGGAACATATTTCAGTTCATCAAAACCTGTAGTCGAGAAGGCAACTTTCAAAAGAGATTCTGTGGACAAATTGCCCCAATCCTAGTGTCCATTTAACGTTTTCCCCCTCACACAGTATAGAGCAGCTTCAGTCTGTATTCACCTCTTTCTTTTCTCCCACTTACATCAGATCTTTAACAATGTTTGCATGAAGCAGATAACACAGACTTGCTGGCTTTGGAGGTGTCTCCTGGAGTGCTGTTGAGGATCACATCCATCACTGGTGATAAATTCTTTTCTGAAGCCACCCAAGCCCTTGACCCTTCAGGCAGTGCCGGTCACCTGGTGTCCATCGTGGTAGCTTATGGGATTTCAAACACTCCCACAGCACTGCTGGCCAATCACATGGAAAGTTCGCTAGCAGCAGCAGCTGCCAGAGAGGGTAGGATCTTGTGCCAGTCATGGACTCAGCGTTTAATCATTATCACCCTCACTCGTGTTAAATGCGTTCATGTAATTTCACTGTAAATCATTAGTGTTTCTTGACAACTGAAACATACTGATTATTGACATAATTCATATTATATAAGGAATAATACACAATATGGTGTGTTGTTGTAGGAAAGTATTTCACAATGGGGTGGTGGAATGCAGCCCAACAGGGCCGAACATCATTTTTAAGCCATTTGTTGTTCATTTTTTTGGAACGTCCATGAGTACACACTTTATAGCAACACATTATAGCAACTATTAAGAATCACCAGGCTTTCTATTTTCTCTGATTTAATATGAACAGAAGGTGTAAAGTCCTGAAGCCTCAACAACAATGGAGTCTCCTAAAAGAAATCCTTATATGAATCTTAAATAAGTGTCTCTTAAGAGAGAAATTCAGCATATCAACACAGATAACACTTACAAACACTTACAGGTCAATAGCAGAGTGGTATAACGTTATAGTAATAGTGATTTAATAATGATAAAATAACAATGTTTTATGATTTATAATAGTGGTGAATGCTGTAATCATGTTTGAGAAATGCACCCACGGAGCACCTTTTGAGGAACACTATACTGATACTGGGTAGGGCCTCCCTTTTTCATGGCACAGGTTCCACAAGATGTTGGAAACATGCTTTTGAGATTCGCTCTCCCACATCCATAAAGATGTTCTACTGGATTCAGGTCCAATAAAGACTACTGAACTGTCATGTTGTCATGTTCATGAAACCAGATTTAGATGACTTTTACTTTGTGACATGGTGCATTAGCATATTGTGTGAAAATTGCTTAGTTGTGGTCATGAAGGGATACACATGGTCAGTAACAGTACTTGAATAGGCTGTGGCATTCAAGTGATGATTGATTGGTATTAAGTGTGCCAAGCAAACATTCCCCACATCATTACACCACCTCCACCAACCTGGACTGCTGACAAACGGCAGGCCGAAATCACCTCAGTGTGAATGTGTTGTGCATTCTGAGATGCTTTTCTGCTCACCACAATTCTACAGAGTGGTTATGTTTAGAGTTAGTGTAGCCCAGAGTAGGACAGTAATCAGAGGGGGATCCCCGGCTAGCCCTCTCCTTCTGTATGTACTTGCACAAAATGTTAGATATTAGTCTTTTTCTCCTAGACCCCCATGTGGATCTTTCCCTACTCCCACACACACCCACACAGGGAATGAAAACAGTCATCAGCTTTAAAAGGAATTAATGTCTGAATCTGCTTTCTTGGACTCAGATCCATCCCTCGGTGAAGATGGATGCTCCTTCAACACTGTGGCCACGTTCGTGCTCAAGTGCGTAACTCGGATGCCTACGAGAATCTGCAGAGAGCTGCTGCAACAGGTGTGGTGTTGACTCGTCATGCACAGTTTAAATATATAGAAAGGGTTTCTACAAACAGGCTTTCTGGGCCATTTTTAAAAAGGTTGTAGTCTTCTGTTTTGAGTAGGTGTTGTTGATGATAAACAGATAAATATAGTTATATTACTATAAAGAAGAGCAGGACACGGTACATGGACAGATGAATCTTTGAATAAACAGTAACCGATTTATTGTTAAAACAACATTTACCATACGTCAGTTTTCCGGTGGTGCTGCTGCGAGCGTCCTATCAGACCTTCATTGTAGAACTGCTATTGAAGAAAGTGTGAGGCGTCACTCACTGTCCCTGCTGGAACCCTAATTACTGTGATCAAACCATTACATTTCACAATATATTTCAGCCTGAACTTTGATCATTATAATTACTTGATTATCACGCAGGTGTTTCTGGAGCCCCTCTCGAAAGTGCTTGGTCAGGCCAGGTCTAAAGCTGTCCTTTTGGATGCAGCCAAGTCAGAGACGAGGTACCTTAATAAGCTCCATCAGCTGGGCATCCTGGTGGGCATCACTGAATGGGTGAAGGACTTCCACACCAAACTCATCTTACCCCCGACACCTGAGGTGCCCTCACAGGTTAGAGGAAAACTTATTATCAACCTAAATCAGCTGTTTATATTGTGTTGCAGTATGAGGTTGCTGAATTATTATTGCAGTGTCAAGAACGTGCTGGAGTTTAGCATCCTGACCATTATCAGAGTAAAATTTCCATAAATCTACAAATAGAAATACCTTTGGACTAGGGCTGGGCTATACAGTGGTACCTTGGCATACGACATTAATTCGTTCCAGGAGCAAGGTCGTATGTCAAAAGCGTCGTCTCCCCATTAAAATGAATGGAATTACTAATAATTCATTCCAAAGCCCCAACAAAATCTTCTCCTTCTGAAAAAGCGAAGTTTTCGGCACAACCTTTTCAGTGTCCTTACACTAATGATCACACTGTGGTTCTGCGCTAAAACAGCGGGCACAACTATCAGAGGTGTTCTAATAAATCCACCTTCAGAACTCACCATAGCTGTGGTATACGTTTTAATATCACTATCTGTGATGCAGCTACAGTACATTTGATGGTCACCCTACTGATCTGAGGCTGTTAATTACCTTCCCTGCAGAAGCCACCGGCCGACTACATGAGCGACGGATCCTCTGTCTTGAGTCTGGCTGACGCTGAAGATCTGTTGGAAGACTCCATGCTCAGCTCTGTCTCCAGTTCCAAAGCCTCTCAGCAGGGTGAGCTTTGCTCCAAGTGCTTCAAAGTATCTTTTATCCACTTCAGGGATCTATTGTTGTAACTTTGACTCTGTACATGCAGATATTAATGACAGCACCAGGAACGATCCCGAGGAAGATGCTGAGGATGATGCAGACGATGAAGATCTCTTTCAACTGGCATCGGAGAAGAACGAGGAGGCTACCAGCAGTGTTGACAGTAAAGAGGAGGATGAGGAGGCTGAAGGTGTAGAAGAGCCTCCTGAAGGACATTCAGACCGGGACAGCCCCGTTATTGAGCAGCTCAGCCAGCAGAGGGTCATCGTCGAGGACATCAGGTTCTTCCATTTCAAATTTCAGTTTAAGAAAATCTCATAAAATCCCACCCTCTTTCTGTCCTTCACACGGCCTTTTGATTCCTTCTGTCCTCTGTGCTGTGTAGGAAAAATGAGTTTGGTGTGGGAGTGGAGCTGAATGAAGCCGGTCAGAACCTGATGAAGAAGCAGCAGGCGAGGCTCGGCCGCAGTCTCGAACGCCTCTCCACTGAACTCTACAGCAAAGACACACACTTTGTTCTGGAGCTCATTCAGGTTTGACTGCTAGAACATAAAACTTCCTGCTGGGAAGCACAAGAGTGTATTTCATGTTGATGTGAGCGCATACTAGGAGGTTTTCTCTTACTTTCTCTTGTTATCTTGACAGCAGTGCAAATAAGTCATTGGTTTGACAGTTACTATGGAAGTTATTAAGCTGTGCACCTTCTTATCTTATTTATTGGAGCTTAAGGCATCCAATAAATTGTGTGGTGTGAAATCAGTGTCCTTTATCTGTGCACAGAATGCTGATGATAACAGCTATCCACTAGACAGAAAAGAGGATCCTGCCTTAGCCTTCATAGTGCAGAAAGACTGCATCACCATTCTAAACAACGAGTGCGGCTTCGAGGAGAGGAACGTGCGCGCTATCTGTGACGTGGGAAAGAGCACCAAGGGAAAACATACTTGCGGATACATAGGTAAGCAGAAAGCCAGCTCAAAGTATTTGCCATGTAATGATTTGATATTTTGAAAAAAAATTCAAAGGAAGAAAATTTTATTACTAAACAAATGGAACATTTATTTTCATATTCTTTATCAACTTAAATATTCTTTTTTTGTTATTTCTTAAGAACTGACAATTAAAGTAAAGTAAGTTTAAAAAAAAAGTTTTAAAAAAAGTTTAAAAAAAAAGTTAACGTTTGGAGTAAAATTTAATTGCCTATTAACATAAATATTCCTTTCATTAAAAATGAAATAACATCAGTAACAAATAGGCTTTTTCTTAATAAACATCTAAGGACATTTATGAAGGTTGTAGTCGGCTTAAATCTAAAACAACTGCCTCCATTTCCTTGTCTTTTCTTTAGCTTTCAGCAGTCTGCAAAAGATAGCTCTGATTGCGTCTTGAATGTGTTTGTACAGTCAATCGCACAAAAGCTCTTTCCCATTTAAGATCTGTTTTTTTTTGTGTGTGTGTGGTTTTGGAGCATTGAGCTTGGGTTACTTCCGCTTATGGTGACATTTTCATTCCCTTTGTTGTACATTAGCACACTCTCTGTTGTCTAAACAATGCAATTGCAGCTAGGACAAACGATGGGATAAAGCTGCCTGGTAATAATCCCAGTTTATTTTTTTATATCCTCATTTTGAATCGTCAGGACTTTTTCCTGCGAGTTATCATCACACAGTATACAAAGTGTAGATGCTTAATTAATCGTGTCAAGGTGGACAACCCCAAGCTTCATCTTCTTTCCCTGGAAAAAGTTCCTCTAGAAGTCATAGAAAATAATTTCTTGTAGTTTTAGAAACATTTCTTGTCATTAAGTTTGTTCAAAACTCTGTATCTTTGTTTAACTCACTGTAAAAGTGTCTGCACTGGGCACTTTTCTGTTTCTGAACAGACTGAGATGGGGGTAACGTCTGCGAGTAAAGGGTTTTGGGGCAGGCTTTCTCTGACACATAATACACTTGAGCAGAGGCCATGGCTTAAACATTTTTTTTTGACTTTCTACATATTTTCCAATTATCAAATATGATCAGATCAAGTCAAAATATGATTTCGATTGCCATGGTTTATTTTTTGTTAATTTCACATTGTCTTTAAAATGCCTTAATGTCATTTTCATTCTTTTTCAGTTTAATACTTTTTCCATTGTAAAAAATATATATATATATATATTTCTTTTTATATAGGGCAGAAAGGCATTGGCTTCAAATCAGTTTTTAAAGTCACAGACTGTCCTGAGATCCACTCCAACGACTTCCATATCCAATTTGACAAGGCCAGCGGCCCCATGGGATACATTCTGCCTCACTGGGTGGAGGAGGAGAGGCCCGTGCCCTCTGTTGCCAAGGAGATAGCTGAGAAAAGGTTTAAGAAAAGATTTTTTAGTTTTTCTATTTAAAGCAAAGACATTGCAGTGTGCACTCTGACTATGTGTTCATACTGATTTTATGCTCAGTATATGCTACCCACTGCACATAACAAATTACCTATATGTAATATTTAACATAATAATAACATTCCCACTGAGGGAGGTGTGGCCTCTGTGTCTGTCTTCCTCATACACTTGAGGATATCTGTACACATCCTGACCTTATCCCATCCCTTGCTTTTCCTATATAGCTGGACCACAAAGATCTTCCTGCCTCTTCGATCAGAGAGCTACCAGACCAAAAACCTTTTCCATGATGTGCACCCATCTCTCCTGCTCTTCCTCCACCGTCTCCGCTCCATCAATATCTACAGTGAGGTGAGCAGTGTTGTGTCATTATCAGTGCTGTACAAACAAAATGCAGATCTAAATGCGGAAGGCTCATGTCGTGTGCTTTGATGGTGAGACAGGCTGAGAGGAGAGTGGTGTCCATGACGAGACGAGATCTGAGTCACAACATCCTGGAGGTGGAGCACACGGGCGGCGTGGAGCGCTGGCTGGTCATCAAGAAAATGCTCCACCCTAAGAAGGTGAGGTACACTCACACACAAACACACAGTACTCATTTACTAATGCTGCTTGATGCTTTATTTTTAATAGGAGCTTGTCTGTACTCCTTCTGAGAGTCTTGGCCTATTTTCGAACTTTTCTTGACAGGGTTTTATTCAGGTTAATGAATATGATCTGGTGGTCTGGGGCCGTGTGTGCTGTGTAAGTGTTACATAGCTTGCACCTGATGGACTTCTTATTTCCATCTCATGAAAATGTCAAATGGTCTTATTAACAAAGGGACCTGAATTCATTTCCTTTGTCTTGAGACCTTTTTGAATGTTCACAGTCTGCTGATGTGTCTCTGGACGTCTAGTCCAGGTGATTCTCTGTAATCCTGTTTCTGTATTCATTTTTATAAGGACCTTGGTTGCCGAGGAGGAACACTTTCCCCTTCATGATAACAGTGGACGATCTGCCTTTTCATTGCAGGTTGAACAATCTCTCTCTCTCTCTCTCTCTCTGTCTTTGTGTGTATGTGTGTGTGTGTAGATTAAGGTGGATGTGGAATCTACAGAGCTAGCACTTGCCTTCCAGCTCAGTGATGGCTCTGAGGGCGAATTGAGGGTTCAGCCTCGGCAGCAGCCCGTCTTCGCCTTCCTGCCCCTGAGAAGCTTCGGTTTCCGCTTCATCATCCAAGGTCTGACTTCACTCCTGTATTCCTTCACTCAGATTATGCTGACTGAAATGGTATTTTGGATCGACATTTGGAAAAATTTTACTACTGCATTTCAAGTGGCGCACCAGATACACATTCACCGAATAGTCCAGGGATCGTGAGTTTGAATCCTGATAACGCCACAGACATTTGCCAATCTAGCCAATCTTGGGCATCTGTGAGCTCATCATGTATGTAAAAGAGGGTAGATAGCGTTTCGTCCAAGTGTGTCACGAAGCGCTGTGATGCAGCATGAGCAGCCAAAACTAAAATCAGGGAGAAAATCCCTAGTGTAAAACTCAAGGGCCTGAAAATTTGAGAATTAAAAATCTGAAAAGGCTAAACAGATGTGCTAAGTACAGTTTCATCCAAAGAATTATGACTTTACAAACAGTGTATTGATTATTTTTATCAGACTGTTTCTCACTAATTACAACCCCGATTCCAAAAAAGTTGGGACAAAGTACAAATTGTAAATAAAAATGGAATGCAATGATGTGGAAGTGTCAAAATTCCATACTTT
>JAQMCW010000006.1:5579407-5595849 GCA_030068335.1 Chrysichthys cranchii
ATTTAGTCAGCATGGTTTACACCTACTTGGTCCTTTATAGTGAGGAGCCACTGCAAACCAACAAGTTCTTCTGACTGATCACCTTTTTCCTATGAAACATTTCTCTCCTGATAGGAGTGTCAGTGCCTCATGCAATGAGGACTCACTGAGTAGCATAAACAAGCGTTACAGTCAGCTCCATAAGTATTTGAACATTGACACCGTTTTTGTGATTTTGTCTCTGTACTGTACCACGGTGGATTTCAAATGAGGCCGTCAATATGTGACTGAAGTGTAGGCTTTCAGCTTCAATTCAAGGGCTTTCAGGAAAAATATCATGCTAACAGCCATTTTTTACACAGTCCCTCCATGTTCACATGCTCAAAAATAATCGAACAGTTGACCGATGAGCAGTTTCATGGCCAGGTATGGCTTCGTTCCTCATTATTTAATCTCAGATTAAGGAGATAAAAGGTCTGGAGTTGATTCCAGCTGTTCATAAGAACTCTTAAAATGTGGTCCAGAGATGTGTGGATGCAAGAGAAGAAGGCCATCATCAGGCTGAAAAAAACAAAACAAACCCATCAGGGAGATAGCACTTCAGAAGGGGCCAAATTATGCCCAATTTGGTACATTCTTAAAAAGGAATGTAAATCATATGCTATGGCCTTCACCATATTTCAATCCTTTTGAACACCGATGGGAGATTTTGGAGTCATATGTTAGGCAGCGCTCTCCACCAACATTTTCAAAACACATATCATTTTGAAAAAATGATGCGCAGCACCAGAAACTTTGCCAAAGCACATTGAAACTGTTCTGATTATACGTGCTTATATTTCTATAGTTAACGCACAACCGTTTCCAAAATGTTACAGAGTCACCCCGAGTTTAGTGGGCTGGAGGGACTCTGCCATTTCTTGCAGTATATCCCCCAGCCTAGTGAAATTCTGGACTTTTTCAACCCTGTGGCCAAACAGATCATCCAGCTGCTGAAGGGGAAACCCTGCCTTCCAACAAAGATGGACAGCAGTGAGTTTACAATGTGTGCTTTCACGTTTCTAGCGCTGCCTTGAGTCTTCACATTTATGTGTGTATGTACAGTATATGTTTTAAGCATTTGAGAGCAGAGAGCAGGTTTGAAATTTCAAAAGTTCACACCACTAGACATCAAAGTTTGTCAAGTGACTCAAATAAGTCATAGATGTCATAGGTGTCATAGGAATCACACACAGAAGCTCAATGTTGATACACTACTACTACATACATTTAATTAAAAAAAAAGGCCTGAATGACTGAAAATAGATTAAATGAAATGTTGGCTTTTTTTTATTATTGCTTCTGGACTGGACTGCCAAAAATTGCTTCCTAATAAAAATCCCTGGTGTTGCAGAGGGCAGAGTGGAGTTCAAGTTGCCTTCGCAGGTGGCTGTGTGCCAGGACCCTCTGTTCCACGATGTCATCGGAGGAGAAGAGCTGTGTAAGCACCTGAACCTGTCATACCTTCACCCTGCACTGCAGTCATCTCTGTCATCTTCTCTGCTCACTGCTCTGGGGGTCCAGCGGCTGAAGGCTCCCAACATCACCACCGTCATATGTGCAATGGCCAAGAGTCTCATACAAGAGGGGGATATTCACTCAGGTACAACAGCTCGCAGAAGCTGAAAGCCAACCCTGGTTTATGTTTCAAACTTACATGCACAAGTAAGGATAGTCTTTTTCTGTTTTGTATCTCCAGATGACAGTCTGAAAAAGCTGGCCAAGCTGCTGGCATGTAATTTCCGTGCTCTGGAATCTGAGTACAACGAGGTGGATAGCCTCCTCCAGGCCCTGAGAGACGTCCCCATGATCCCTCTGGCAGATGGCCGCGTGGTGGCTCTCAGTGCAGGGGGTGTCTTCTTTCCTCTCAGTGAAGAGACTCACAAAGGTACGACCAGAATAAGCTCACATTCATATTCTAACCTGCACAGTCATTAGCAATTCAAATAATGACATGCTGCTTCGCTTGTTTCCTGCCGTTTTTGGAGAACAGCCTCATTTGAAGCACGTACGCTCTTTCCACTCAACTGTATTTATATGCTGCTTTTTGTATTTGAAAAGGATCAAAAGGCAGCTTAGTAATATAAACCAGTAATTCGACAACAACTGTGGACAGTGCAGTAAAAGGAAATAAAAATATAAGGATTCTGCTCTATAATAATTAAACATAGAACAGAAGACATAAAAACCAAGAAACCAAGCTATGTTTTATCCTGGATCTGCTACTTTATAAGAATTTTAAACATAATTATGTCAATGTACTGAATAAATAGATCCTGAATTAATTACATGAGTCATGAATACTGGAACAGTGCCTGTAATCATGACCGTGGTGCTCATACTAATTTACCTCTCTATGAGATGATATTGTGTATTTGTGTACTGGTCGTCAGATAAGCCCTAAAACCTGGTGTCGACAATGGAAGCAGCCTGAGAGATTTATAAAGAAGGAAGATAACCCTGTGTGGCAGGGGAGGCTGTGGCTAAAAGCAGAGACTATATAAATGAAATATTAATGCTTGTGATCAAGGAACTCAGGCCAGCATTAGTGGAAGTGGGTCACAGGGACACAGCTGCAAAGGAGGCCACACCCCCCTCATGCAACACTGTTTCATCTCTGTTATCGCAGGCATGGATGCTCTGTACAAGGACCTGAGCATCGTGGAGCCGCGGCTTCTGTCATGTCTGGATAAGTTGGGTAACTCTCAGGTGCGCGAGCTGCTCCACAGGCTGCAGGTTCATGAGCTGGAGCCCAAAGAGGTGCTGCAGAATCACATCTACCCCATACTGAAGAACGCTGCTTGGAAGGTCAGAACGCATCCTACACAGTTATGTTGATGAAAAGGCTACAATGTGCCGGTCTGATTTATTTTTGTTGCAGAAAAGAGTATTGTCTCAGATTTGAGGAAGTGATGCTTGATCCAGGTTGGGAATAAACCACAACAGGGTGTGTGGTTCTAGGGTAAAACGGCAAAAACTGTTCTTGGGAAAAACAGCAGTTTTATTATTTTACAGTAACTGCACCTCCTGACGTGTTTAATTTCTCTTAGCTCACTCACTCACTCACCTTCAACCACTTAGTCCTGTTCAGGGTCATGGCAGGAAGCTGGAGCCAATCCTAGCTAACTTGAGGCGAGAGGCAGGGTACACCCTGGGCAGGTCACCAATCCACTGCAGGGCCAACACACAGAGACAGACAACCATTCACACTCACATTCACACCTACGGGCAATTTAGAGTAGCCAATTAGCCTAATCCCCTCTGTGCATGTCTTTGGACAGTGGGAGGAAACCCACGCGGACACGGGGTGAACATGCAAACTTCACCTGGAAAGATGCCCAGATCGACCCTGGGGATCGACCCCAGGACCTTCTTACTGTGGCAACAGTGATAACCACCACACCACCATGCCGACCCTAGGCCGTAGTAATTTTATTAAAGCAATACCATTCAATTTTAACAACAGATATTGTTACACAGCATCTTTACAGAAATCCATATATAAAACTTGAATTTAAATCGATCTTTAATGAACAAGCCAAAGGCAGTGGTGGCAAGAAAAAACTCACGGAGACGACTAGAGGAAGAGACACATCGAATTTTTAAGCCTTTTATCATTTCATTTAATACAATTTACATTTGTGGAATGTCTGAGAAATAAGTTGACCTACATATGAACTTATATTAATAGCAGCTACTGGGCCAGTGTCCACCACCTTGTACACCCACTGCCTCATTTTTAGAGCCCTTCCAGAGCACTTCTCTCAAGCGATTATAGTGTGATTATTCTACAAAAGTCTTCTACTTGCCTTTGTTGTGAGCACCAGGCCTCTGTTTAATTTAGAAAGGTTAGCTAAAGTGATGGAAAGAAAACATGTCCTGGCTTTGGCAGCAGCTCTTGACATGGGAACTGATATACCTATGAAAAGCGCAGTCTGGGTGCTTGAGATAAACCATGCAAGAAAGCAGACAGTTGATATATGAAGTCCCACCCCCTTCTGGATTTTGATAGGTCATTGAGAGAAAAGCGGCAATGATGAGCTTGGCTGTGTTCCAAAAGTTGAACTATTTTTAACTAAAAGCGCCCAGAGTGCAGCAGGAAGAAAGCTTTGCGCTGAGGGCGTTTTTGTGCCGAGGACGCTGAGTGTCGTCAACGCTGAACTTCATTGGATTTGTAGAGAACACTGCCAGGGGGAAAATGCATTTGGTGGACACAATCCCCAAAACAGTCATTCCCTCTCCAGCCTCTCTCAATTTTCTTTCAAATAATATGACAAAAATGATGCTTGTCATATCACTAAGACTCTGTAAAGCCTAAGAGTTTACCTCTTACTGTTACAAAGCACTTGCAACTTGAAACTCCTTTCAAAAATGCTGAATGAACATCTCCTCACTGAAAAATGTCATTGATAACAAACAGGTTTTTAATCTGTATATATATTGCGTCCACCAGAAAACCGATTTTAAAAAGCTCATTAATATAAAATGTGCCTCGCAACTCGTAGAGAAAATGAATCACCACCTTCTGACCAATCAGAATCAAGTATTCAACAGCACTATGGTATAGGTTTTTATAATGAAGATGAAAATGCAACTAATCATCTCTGTTTGCAGTCAAATATTGTTACTAATAATGAAGATTACAGTAAGCTGTATTAACATTAAGGTTAATATTATTATTCTGCACAATTCGTTCCATCCACAGGAAAAGTCAAAGGACATCACCGTCAGCTATGTGGTGTTTATCAAGGAGCACTCTCAGGAGCAAGACTACAGGGTGCTGAGGGAAGCTATCCCCGTACTCACCAACAAGGGTTTCCTCCTACCCAGCCAAAGCAAAGTGCAGTTCTCCAAAGAGTACAGCAACATCGACCTGCCCACCAAGCTGCCTGGTAAATACCACACTCTGCCTATCAGCTTGTGTTTGTATGCCAAACAGAAACACTCCTACTCGTACATATGGCACTGTACATGATGAAATTATTTGGCACTATGTCCCTGACCATCTGTGAGTCATGGTTCACCCATCCCCATGTGTGTATTACTGTGGATGCAGCTTTTTTCCGCTTTGGGTCCCTCACACTTGCAAAAAATAAACATGGTAAAAACCAAAAATTCTAAAGCGCAAGATGGATTACATTTAACTTCAGACATCGATTTGTTATCTCAGATAGTACTGACAACAATGAACCTCCTCATGACTGCTTGAAGCACTTTGGACAGTTTAGCGTATGTTTTCCAAGAGGTGGCGCTAGCCATTTGCCGAAACAGATAAGGAATGTTACGGTGGGCTTATCAAAATGGCGTCCATGGTGGTACTTCTGCTTATTGGGTAAGTAATCCATCTTGCTCCGCTTTAGAATCTTTGGTAAAAACATGTTGAAATGAGAAAGATGGCCAAATTCTAAAACAATAATGTGGTATTGCAGCTAGGTGCTATAATCTACAGTGTATTGACAGCACAACAGGACCCACATGCTAGGAGTTATTAAAAATGTACATTATTATATTATTGAGACTTGGCATGTAAGAATTCAACCAATTCACAATTTTTTTTCGATTCATAGTATTGGGTTCATGGTTCGATTTTGCCACAATATGTTTGAAAAAAGGAAGAAAATAAAAAGAAAGTACCAAGATTGCAACATCTACTTTAGTATTCCTATTCTTAATAAGCAACAATTATCATGTACAAACATTTGTAAAGGTTGGAGTAAAATATACTACTAGAATATTAACTTGCATATTCCTTTTATTAAAATGAAAATAGCTTAAACATAAAACAGCTACTTCCTTTTCTTTAGCTCTGTGCACTGTTTGTAATCGCGCAAACCCTCTGCGCCGTTTGAGATCTGTTTTTCTGTGTGTTTTCCTGACATTAGAGTTGTTACTTCTGCCTATGGTGATGTCACGTGTATTCTCAATATTGTACATTATTGCATTCTCTGCTGTCTAAATAACACAATTACAGCTAGAAAAAAAACAAAGACTTTAATCACAGTTCACGTTTTATTTCCATTTTGCATCACGTTTTATTCAGATGCTATATATCGTTACATGCCCGAGACAGATAAATAAGTGGATTTTTGAACACAAGCCAAATGCAGATAAAACCTTACTATTCTGTAAGATCAAACACCGTTCCATCTGGCTGCTTTTTATTCAGGTCAGTTGCCTCAATTCATTAGAAATGGGAGCGCATTTATGTTGGATGTATGTGTAAAATCCTGGACCTGGCTAGGACCTGGCTTCACCTTCCTGTCACTTTCCTCTCTCATCCCCTTTTGTTTTTCTCTTTCCCGTTCCATCTTCCTCTCCACCTCTCGCGCTCAGGTGTGGACTGGGTGCTGCTGGATTCATGCTACCTGCATGATAGAGATCTATCAGGATGGAGGGATTTCTTGAGTGACCTGGGAGTGAGGGATCTTCTCATTTTCAGGAAGGAGCGCCGCACCCTCAGAGCCCCAGAGCTGGTAAGATACCTGTATGAATATATGGACCAGAGGGCCATCCCGTTTGGCACGCCAGAGCGTTATTCCCTGTGTCCAAGGCCCTAGCATGTGGCTGACAATTCTGAGCCAGTGTAATGACGTAGTCCAGCATTCCAAATGTGTAGCCACATGACTGTCACAGGGTGGCAGCTTCCACCTTAATAATCAGGCTCAGTCATATCCCTGAGACGTCGTCTGTTGCTCCTCTGCAATTTATAATGATATAATGACATAACGATCCTGTCAATATCATGCTGATCTAAATCTTTATTCTATGTATGTATTGTAGGATGTTTGATCAAATCGACTGATTATTATTATTATTATTATTATTATTATTATTATTATTATTATTATTATTATTATATTAGACCTGTATTTAACCAAGAATAAAACTCACTGAGATTAAAAATGTCTTTTGCAAGAGTGTCCTGGCCAAGACAGGCAACAGTACAGACTTAATCATGACCTATTAGGAACTAAAAACAGCTAGGACTCTGTCATTATGTTCATTCATTCATCATATGGCCAAATCCTTAAATTTTCTATAAATAAAAATAAAATATAAATAGCCATATCTTGTGTAAAACAAAACACAATGAGGTCTCTTATTACAGGGAGATAATCAGTGGCAGATCAGTGTAATGAGGTTGAACACAAACTTGATTATTTTCTGATTCCTCTCATACACAGCAATTTACCAATGATCCCCCCTCCCACCCCATAATTTTATCCCTCATTTATTTTAGGCCAGTTTTCACCTACCAGCTAGCTCTTCCCTATCATGCAACACTTATCAACAAGGGAGGGTCTGAGGTACCACATGCTTCCTCTGAGACATGTGAAGCCAGTCAACTGCATCTTTTCAAACTGCTGATAATGCAGCTTCACAGGGCAGCATACAACACATAGAGCACAGCGTAATCCACTTTCTTGTGCATACATGAGCTTAGAGACACCCATGATTGGCTAGTGCTGCTGTGATTGACAGGGAGAGAAAGTATGCCGTTCCTCCCACCCAGAGACCAGGGCCAATTCTGAAGTGTAGATTATCTTTTTTCTTTAAAAATGGATGGCTGTACATTTCCAGACTAATTGTTAGATTTTCCCACATAAAGTCATGCACATTCAAGCACGGACATTGTTAAGCCTGTGTACTCATAAAGTTAAACTGCTTTGGACAAATGCCAGCCTACAGCACAGCTCTAAAAACTAACAGAGCAGTGATCAGTTACACGTAGAGCATTACTAGACCTTCCGGGGCTCAAACATGGCATTAATTGCTCCTAACGATAAACACGCATGTAATCTATTCATTACTCCCACCTGCTGTCTCCCTCAGCATGCATTCAACAAACGATTGTCCCAGTGTACTTGAAACCCAGCAGTTGTGTTCATTTGTTGTAGTAATGTGTATTTAGCGGGGATGACACTGGGAGAGGTGAAATGCCAGCAGAAATTATAGTATTCAGGGACACAGTGGATTCGCAGCGCTTGTGCGTCTGACCTACATTTTTGCAATTTGCTGCGCTGCTTTGATAAGAGCTTTAAGGGAGATTCGCTTCTGCATGCAAGTCAGTGTGAAATCGCTGCTTGCAGTGTGGAACCCTTTCAAGTGCTGTAACCGGAATCAAGGCATCTTTAACACTTTAAATTCTCTCCTGTCATTCATCTGTAGACTTTTCTTGAAGTCACAGGCCCATGCTGCTTTGTTTAACTGCATCGATAGGCCTAATATCGAAATCTGATATCTTAGTAGAGACATAGTATACCGGTATGTCAGTTTTGAGTCTCTCTGATAGCAGTAATGGGTAAATATGAAAGTGTGTTTAGGTTCTGTATCACTACAGCAAATAGAAATAATGTATAAATGTATAAAAATAAAAAAATATATACGAAAAAAATAGGTGTACAAAAATTCAACCCATAGATGTGTCAGTATAATGGATAATAATAAACAAAGAAAAAAATGAAGGCACAATTTAAGCTATACTACTTGAATAACATGTACCAAAGTCACATTGTAAGAATACAACACCAAAACAAGCTAGCTTTATTTACTTACTTACTTACTTACTTACTTACTTACTTACTTACTTACTTACTTATTTATTTATTTCAATCTCTATATTTTGCTGTTCTAGTTACCTTTTCTAATTTGTTCCTGTTTATCTAGACGAATTCCTGTGAATTATTTTCAATTTTTTTATGTTTCGGGTTTTTTTTTTTTTTAATTTACTTAAAACAATATTTTCATTATATATTTATTTTTGTATGTGTGTATGCGGTTTTTTTTGTTTGTTTGTTTTTTTGTTTTTTGTTTTTTGTATGCGTTTTTAAGGACATTAGACATTTCTGTAAGTTTTACTAAACCGATTATTGCACGTTTTCTCTAATAATTTTGCTTTTTTTTTTTTTTTTATCTTTGTTTTTACCTCCTTGCATCCTCTGTCATTTATAAGGCATCGAGCCCATGGGCAACGGAGGCAGATCTGTGGCCCAAAACTGCCGACAGACAGTATGTCATAGAGGATCAGCAGTGTGAAGAGCTCCACTCACTGATAACGGCAGATCAACTTCCCCCTGACATCAAACTGCAGCAAAGACAAGCTCTGATCAGTCTACTGCAGAACAACTGGGACACTGGGTATGTCTCACACAAACAAGCACACCCACGCCCTCTCCTATACATCTTCACAGTGTAGGATTACACATAGCTCTTCCTCATGAAATATTCTCATCATGCATCCCCTGCAAAAGACCTGTCCGTCAGCCAACTGCTCTAATCCTCCGAATCTGCGGCTGATTGTTCAGCAAAGCCTTTCATCTAGCCATTCATCTTGTGGTCAGTCTGAGATTCCAGTCTCCTATCTTTTTCATTTCCGACTCTCTCTACTCCGTATTCTTAACGTCTGCTGGCCTATATTCTGTGCGGAATAGTGCTGAGGTGCAGGTGGCTGCATGATAATGGGGTCATTGTCACCGTATTATCCCTTCTGATCACATAAGCTGAGTTGAAATACAAATAGAAGACCTCCTTGTCTGGGTCAGAGTGTGAAGCTGGCTGGATTCATGCAATTTATTTAATGTATCCTCGTTTTTTAGATTTATTCTTTCGTAAGCCAAATTTATGATTTTTTCATTGTGATGCTCGGTGAGAAAGATTCAGCACATGCCGCAACACACTTCCTGTGTAGGAACGGAGGATCACTTTAAAGGAATACTACAGTGGTGTTGGGTTTTTTTTAATGTATGAAAATACATTAAAACAAATTTTTCTAATGTATGAAATCTAGCAAAAGTGGGATTATCATTGCCTTTGCTAAGTCTTTTATCTTGTACTGGGAATCTAAAGCTCCTTTCATATAAGAAATGTATCGGGTAATTTTCATTCCCACTATAACGGTGTTGTGTGTTCCAATCACGTTGTTTTCAATTGCATGCTACAGAGTGCAAACCTCCGCAAGACATGTAAATTCTGCAAGGGCGGATATGGTGTATAATCCATGACGTGTCAAGTCCATATTGTTGTGAAAAGCCCAAAGTCCAGACATTAGCTAGTTAGCTAGCAACATGGCACGAGTCGAGCTGCATCGCGTTTCTGTTGAGAGAGTTCTCTGTCTGCTTCTTAACATCAGTTTTGTTCCAGCAAAGATCATTAAAACGTAATTCTATGATATGAAGGAATTTACATGCAGATCTGAAGGCGTCAGATGAGACATATGAAACGGGCGGAGTTTTTCTTTTTGCAGGGTGGCCAGGGAAATCTCATGAGTATTCATGAGGAAAGTGCTACCTGATTGGTGGGGAAACATTAAAACATCCATAAGCTTTCAGCAAATTTATGTTACCGCCAGCAAGTTCTCGACCCAGACATAATGTTAATGCACTGCTTCCGATTCCTGCTGGAGCCATGGCAGAAGATTATCGTTCATGCTCTAGGTTGCCAGGGAATAGATTAATGTTTCGACTTTACCATTTTGGTCTTATTCCCCCATGACACTGTTACCGCATAATACCGGTAAATAAATAGTTTTCAGTGCGAGTGTGAATGAGGTTCGAGTTGTTGAATTCATCAATAAACTTTCAAAGCATATGACTATGAATTCAAAGTGACAGCTGTTACACTCTGACAATAAATGTCTTAAGAATCGACAGACCGTCTGCTCACTGTATTTGTGACCCGTGCTGGCAAAATGAGTCGGAATGCGCGTAGGCTAATTATGAGCTAAGAGGCAAAACATGGTTTCGGTCGAAATGAGATTTTATCAAAAATGAGTCCATAAAGCCCTCATTTATTGATCCCCATGTTAAAACAGCAAGAAAACATCCCAAACTACCTTTATTTTAAGGTTTTGTTCATATGTTCGTTCGTATGTCTTCATTAATTAGTCCTTTGTCGTAATATTCCATGATAAATCCGTGCTTTTCACCACACGCTCGCAGTGAGACGGGGAAATCCCCCTACCCATGTTTGCTATCGTTGAGAAGCGTAGTTCCTCTACTTCCTGATAATACACATGGAATTCCAGATGACGCTTTTATGAACCAATAGAAAGCGAGTTTCCAAACCCCATTAGATGTAAACGAAAGTGGCTAGTTGCTAGGCGGTTGTTTTTTGTCCAATTTCAACAAACCAGGCCTCATTCTGAAGGTCTTTAGACGGACAATGAGGAAGTAACAATAACTCACTTTTGAAAATTTCCTCATTCCGACTCATTTTTTCACAGGTTAAATTTGTAACAAGTCCAGAAATTCATCCCTCTGAAAACAGTCCTATCTCTGAATGGATACATTATACACAGTAAAAGCGTCAGTTACAAATACGTTTGACTGAAGAATACATGGTTGGCATACAGGTCTTGAGTCCCTTTAACAGGCTTCCATTATGAGAGTGTTCCAAATAAACAGATTCTCTATGCTTCGTTTAGAAATCCCTCTCTGTGGTAATCGCTTGTGTGCGTCAAACGTGGTAGACGGAGATTAGGTGGAAAAATGCTGGAGCAGTCCTTTACGATGGTTTCGACCCATTCAGGCTTCATGAACTCCTCCAACCCTTCATAACTGCCTTTATAGGATTGTCGATGCTGCCAGTCATTAAGGCTAATGACCAGGCACAACAACAGGTCTGGGATTCAGTGGATTCATTGTATCAGCTGGCGCATCAGTTCTTGTTCTCGTGTCCTGTCTGTGCTGCACCATATGAGTCATCAAGCCGCCTGAGGAGGACGACATAGAGCAATGTTGTCTTGTACCCCATGAATCATCAAATACGTTCTTTACAAGTCCTGCTTATAAAGATATTGGAAAGAAAAAAAATTCTCTCCTGTGCCCTGTATCCTATGTTGCTTCATATAGTAGATTCCTTGGGGGGCATGTGGGAACAGGAAAATAATCACCAGTGGGGTGTTGTGGTGAGTTACTGTTGCCATCAAGTTGATGATTTTCCAATAACTGCAAGTGTTTTAGGGCTTGCGCCTAACAAATCCTTTTTTTTTGCACTGGCAGCATCTATTTTCTATACAAATCCTATGACATTCAGGTTTAACAGCATCCAACATCCTTTGTGCAAAACACAGCCTACAGCCACAAAAAGCCACAGCTTTCATTCCTCCTGTGTTCAGGGCGCTTTCAGGTGAAAATAGTTCAACTTTTGGAACACCACCGAGCTCGTCAATGTCACTGCTCTGTCACCGACCAATGAAAATCAAGAAGGAGTGGGAATTACTATATCAACAATGTCAACTCTGGTTGAGGAGAAACTTATTCTAGCTCTCACCGACAACCCAGTTATTTATAATCAAACACTGAAGGCTTACGATGATCAGTATTTGAAATCAGTTTCTTCTTCAAGCTATTTCTTGTCATCATTTCAATTTTAAACTTTCTAAAGTAAATAGAGACTTGGTTTTTCATAATGAAGGAATGCAGAAGTATTAAGTAACTAGCCATAACCAGTACCAGTACTAGCACCTAAAATTCTATTAACTAGCGGAAGTACTAGCAACAATAAGAGCTTGATTTAATATTTTGCAGCCTCCATGAAACAAGGTACTTCTTGTTATCACTAACATTATAACAGCTATATTTTCCACTCGAAGTTCATTTATTTATTCCTTTGGAGTAACTGCTTCGTCCTGGTCAGGGTCATGGCAGGTCCAGAGCCCATCCCAGGAACAGTGGACGCAAAGGGGGGAGAATTCACCCATTCTGAGACACCAGTCCATCGCTCTCTTAAGTCAATGAAAAAAAAATGCAGCTTTATAAGTGACTGAGAAACCACAAAGTCCTCTTGTCCTGAAGATGTTCTTGTGGACCAGCCTGACCTTGGCTGTTCTGAGGAGCTGACATCACAAACCAATCAAAATCAAGAAGGGTTTTAAAAGACATGCATGTATGTTTTCTGTGTTTCAGAGAGAAGTACGCTCAGTACCTCAGCGCTCAGGTGTTGGACAGCCAGGGCCGCACCCTAAGAGAAGCCAAGACCTCGTTTTACTACCACCTCACCCAGCTGGCATGGGTGCCTGCCTCCAAGCCCATGCAGGATGGGAGAAACACTGTGGAGTACCTGATTCCAAGCAGGGTGTATCTCTTTTCTGACGAAGTGCACAGTCTCTTGGGATCCCATGCCTGTTATGTCAGTCGAGATCCCAGTGAATTCTCCAGAGCTGTAGGTAAGCAGGTGTATGCATGTCCTCCTACTTTGAGTAAGAAAATGGACCTGATCCGAGAATACATGAGAGTATTTGCTGGAGGCTTGGCTTTTTCCATTGGGAACGTTCTAACTGTGGTATGTGTACAGGGATGAAACACACTGTTCAGGTGGATGAGATGGTCAGCTACCTGAAACGCTGGTGTACGAAGGAGTCCGATGGTGGCGAGGCTGAAGGAGCCGAATTCAAAACCACCGTGCAGCACATCCACGCCGTGTACTGCTACTTGCAAGCAGAGTGCTCCTACGCACAACTTAAAAACCTCTTCCAGCACTCACCTGCTGTCTTCATAGAGTACGACAGGTCAGAGTGTACGAATGGATAAAAGAAGTGCAAGCTAGTGTCTAAAAGCTAATGTCTGAAAGCTAGTTCTCTTGTATGTGTCTTCAGACAGGGCGAGTGGACTTCAGGACGCTTTTACCATCTCAAAGACGTGTGCTGGCGAGATCCAACAGATATGTTTGTCAGATACAAGGAGCTGATCCGTAAGCCAGACAGCAAGGTCCAGGAACCTAAAGTACTGGCTCCATTTTATAGCAAATTGCAGAATATGGAAGATCTGTTTAAGGTGAGCCTTTAGTTTTACATCTGTTACATTTTGGTTTTTTCCCGTTTGGTTGAAGTGAAAGCTTTTGCCGTCTTGTTTTTATAGTCTCTGAATGTGGAACCCAGTCCATCCATGAAGCAGTATGTGGACCTTTTGGAGGTTGTATGTGAATCATCGCCACTTCCCACAGGAGAGGTGCTTCAGGATATCTCCGTCATTTTTGCCAGACTGGGTGGGTTTTTTTTTTTTTTTTAATGTAATAATCACACAAAAACGATATCAGAGTGAATATGGCTCTACAGCAGTGGTCACCAACCCTGTTCGTGGAGCTCTACCTCCTTTAGCACCAACCATCATCGTACCCACCTGATGATGTAGTTATTACCTTAAGAAGTTATGGTTAATCTAAAAGAGGTGTGTGAGATTTTGGATGGAGGTGAAACTTACAGGAAGCTTGATCTCCAGGAACAGGGTTGGTGAGCACTGCTCTACAGAATGCAATACAGGTGATATTTTGTGTTTGGCTCTCTTTTTAACAAAAGCCGAAAAATGTAAAAAAACTACACACTCGGAGCAAGACCAAGACATTGAAGACATTCAAGAATTGAACCAGCCCTACTGCAAAACGCTGAAAGGTGAGAGTGTGCTAATGATATTTATTCAGTTTCATTTTAGATGTTGAATGTTGTGTCCACATGAGCTTTAAGCAGTTTGGAATTGACTGCGTGCTTGCTATCATTTCTCCCAGCGATGGTGTCTCATATGAAGGTGTTTCCTACCAAGACACACGGCTGGGTCACACTTTCCCGGAAACCTATGATAGCAGACGACCCGAGTCTGGAGAAGATCTTCAAGTCTCACTCAGAAGTTTGCCTACTCAACCTGCCCTCGGCTCAGAAAAAAGCCAACAGGCATAAATCAAACCCAAAAGGTAGTCCAGTGATATAGCGGATATTTCTTTAAAGGTGCAGGATGTCATTTTTATATTGAACTAAGACTATAATAAATACTGGGTATTTTTCAAAGGCAAGCTGCATGAGGAGAAGCTGGCCTTCAACGAGGGAGACCGAGAGCTCTTCCTGGAGATCTGTGGTGTGAAGAAACTCTCCCAGTGTGTCACCACCGAACCCCAGACGGAGAACTACCGGCCGTGTCCAGATATGCAGAACCTGGTGCGTGACCTCATCCCATACCTCCAGAGGTTCATATATCACCACGACGAGCTCGGGGAAATATACGAAGACCTGAAAGAGAGTGGAATTGCCAAGGAGATCAAGTCACTGAGCTTCGGCCAGGTAAGCACGCACCCTTCTTTTCTATAACCTCCTAGACTCGATATTTGCCATTCCTGCCTTGGCTGCAGTGCCTGCTGAGTCATTGCTGGCTATTGCATCATGTCCTTTTAGTGGAGGACTGAAGAGAGCCTAAAGAGAGGATTGTTTTTTTTGTTTTTTTCTTTCTTCCACAGGTGGGAAAGCTGTACATTTATTACCGTCTGGAACAGCCAAATGAGAGTCCCATTGTAGAGAGCGAAGACATCATATGTCTTCTGAAAGACAGGAAAGAGTTGTACATACAGAAAGATCATCTGTCAGCCAAATTGGCCATCTGCAGGTATTTCTCTAGTGCTCTGATTATACAAGGCCACGTCGTCGTGCACTGTTAGAACTCAGATTTGTAGTTAAGGTGTTATTGTGCTGCTCTGATTGCAGAGAGCTGGTGACGCTGTTCACCACCGAGAAGAGCTTTATGGAGGAACTGAAGCAGTTTCTTGAGGAACTCATTACCCGCATCAGTGTAAGCCCCTTCACCACACTCATACTAGCAGACCCCTCATCATACCTGCAGACTTTAATACAGAACCCATTCTAAGACCTTGTCTGGTTTGAAATTTCAATTAAAGAAGGAATTACTGTTGAAATAGTTCTTAAATCCGTCGAGTACTATAGGTTTATCGCCTGTACTGTATTTTCACCGGTAAAATGCCATTTGACATTTTCTGTGATCTGTGATATAACGGTTTGAGTCTGATAACCCGCAAAAGTAAAAAAAAAAAAAAAAAAAAAAAAGGGAAAATTGCATTTAAAGGAGCATCCCAGACATTTTAACAGCCAGTATCAGATCTCAACCTGGATTGATTAGGCTTATCTCCATTTAGCCATGACGCGTAGCTGTTCAATAAGTTGATCAGTATGACATACTGTATGATGAAATCTCATTTATCTAGCAAGGGTTTAGGCATCTTGAGGCCCACTGACTGCTGTGTTTATTAAACTGGCCAGTAAGATAGCCTAGACTAGATGAAAAAGTTAATACAGTGGACCCTCGGCTCGCAAACGCATTGGATGGCCAACAAAAAAATCATGTACAAACTAAATCCCCGAGCAGATTTTGTACTGACCGGCGAACAAATCTTCGACTGACGTACAAGAAGCACATTCAGTTCTGGTCAGGCACTCATTACATTACATTAGCATCATTTGGCAGATGATGCTAATGTAATGTAACTCCCGTCCTCCCGATCAGTAGTCCAGTGTCTTAACCACTGAGCTACCATGGACTCCCACATCTGAATTTTTGCGCTATAATCCTTCATTACGGGTCCCAAGAAAGTGGAAATGGTAGTGAGAGTAAGAAGCCTAAGCATATAACAGTTGAAATAAATAAAGAAAT